>JABUQX010080694.1:5000-30000 GCA_015478945.1 Trachelipus rathkii
ATAATATATATATATATATATATATATATATATATATTATATATATATATATATATATATATATAAACGCACCTCAAAGTACTTTAAATCAGATTGATATTGTTTCAATTTCTCTTTATTAAAATTTTGTTTTATTTTATCTCTGTTAATTTCATATTCTTGATTCGTCGAAGTTTGATTTGCGTTTTCTGAAACTCTGAATCTAAACAAAAATATTTTGTTTACCAACTCTAATTTCTAATTTCTTTTTCTTTGATACATAAGAGAAACGAAAACATCAAAATGAAAAATAATAATAATAATAATAATAATAATAATAATAATAATAATAATAATAATAATAATAATAATAATAATAATGATAATTAGAATAGTTCAATAGAAGAGCATGACGTAAGTCGGAAGGAACCCACCCAACCCTACCATCTTCTCTATATCCTTAAGTGAGAGCTCGTCTCAGTCAAACAATTCCACCCTAGGGTCTCACAACACTGCGACGGATCCTCACTGTGGTATCTCGTCAATGTGGGGTTCATTCCCAGGTCCACAACCATACCTACTCACAAAACCCCTTGATTCACTACTCTTACGCACCTTCCTTCTCGCCTCTGATAAACTCACATTATTTTATTGATTCAGTCAACTTTTTCTTCGGTCTCCCAGCCGGTTGATTCACAGTACACTTAAAACTATACATTCACTTAACCAACCGACTATAACCCATCCTTTCCATATGACCAAACTATCTTAATAATAATAATAATAATAATAATAATAATAATAATAATAATAATAATAATAATAATAATAATAATAATAATAATAATAATAATAATAATAATAATAATAATAATAATAATAATAATAATAATAATAATATCTGGTATGTTAATAGATAAACTGGTTTAAAGCTGCATCAGAAATTCAACTCATTCTTCAAAGAGTCCTTCAACTTTTCACTACTAACTTTAAAGGTTTAAAGTTCTCCATCTTGTAATTATTTTTTTCTTTATTATTATTATAATTTCCTAGTCCATTTTTTTTTTAGAACCGTTTTCAGATATGACGACTTCCATCCAAAGTATAAAGCAAATATTAATCCAAAAAAATGTCATTCACCAAAAATTTCTTTGCATACTGCTGATTATAAATTCGAGTCCAACCATCCTACCTTCCTTTCTCCTTCGTTCGGAACAGTGGTCATGTTGTTTTTTTATGCGGAAGAACCTCACAACGAGCGAGGTCAAATCCAGTACCTCTTCCAATGCCTTACCATCGCAAATCCATCATCAGCAAATGAAGAGTCCACATTGTAATTTGAAAGTCGGACTTTTACATGTTCGTATTTTTCAGAAGTCATTTCATTGTAAGACCAGCAATAAACCATATCTTTGTCTCAGGCCAGCCATAATAATAATAATAATAAATAATAATAATAATAATAATAATAATAATAATAATAATAATAATAATAATAATAATAATAATAATAATAATAATAATAATAATAATAATAATCATCATCACCCACCTTCTCTCCCCAAGACTGGGGGTAAGGTGCGTAGTATGCACTGGAAACAGAAAAGTAGAAGAAGAATATGACGCAAGTCGAAAGGAAAGCCCAGCCTTACCGACCCCTTTATACCCTTTAGTGAGAACCCGCCGCAGTCAGAAAAATCCACCCTAGGGCTTCAAAGGACCACGACGGACCCTCACTATTGCATCTCGTCAATGTAGGGTTCATCCCTTAGCTTAAGTGGGCCACAACAATACCCCGCTCACAAAACCCCACCATTCACTCTCATTATGGACCTTTCTCCTTCCTCTGCCAAACTCGCATTCCTCTCCTCCAGGCATTCCTTTACCGACTCAATTCATCTTTTCTTCGGTCTCCCAGCCGGTCTATTTCCAGCACACTCACTATTATACATCTGCTTAACCAACCGGATTCATCCATCCTTTCCACATGACCAAACCATCCCAATGTACTTTCATTTATTCTCTCATTTACTCCTTTCTTCAAGACACAACTCCCTCATGTGTTCATTCCTCAGTTTATCAATTCTTCTCAAACCTAACACGCCCCTAAGTTTGTCCATCTGAACACACTGTACTTTAGATCTATAACTCTTATTCCAGACCATAGTCTCACTACTATACATCAAACAGGTAGCAATATTACCTCAGGCACCTTTCTACCATTCATAACTTTCCTACTACACCTTGCATCATCCGTTCCCTTTTCATCCAACATATATCCTAAGTATTTAAACTCAGACACTTGTTCCACTCACAACCATAACCTTACTCTGATCTATGTTTGCTTTCAAACCCCTTCTTTTATACACCCTGCCAAATCCCTCACCAATCCTCTCAAACTCTCTCAGATTCATCACACAAAAAACCAAATCATCCGCATATAATAGGTAGGGCACCATCCACTCTCTTCCATTCTTCATCATTCTAACAATTTCCTCTCCCACCCCCACCTCTAATTCTTTCATAACCCCATCCATATACAAACTGAATAACCAAGGAGACATAACACATCCCTACCTCAACTCCGCAATTAATATTAAACCAATCACTTTTGCAACTCCATTTTATTCTTACACGCTTTCACTTCGTTCATCATACATACTTTTCATTCCATTCATAAGCCTACCACCAACACCATATATCACTAACGCTTGCCATAGAGCTTCCCTATTAATCCTATCATACGCCTGTTGTAAATTCATAAAACCTAAATACAATTTATTCTTCTTCCCTCTCATTTCCTCAATCATTTGTTTCAATGTAAAGGTTTGATCCACACATCCTCTACCACTTCTAAACACATCTTATTCTTCACCATTCAGTCCCTCGACGCACTCTTTCGACCAAAATACCAGCAAATATCTTCCCTACAACACTCAATAAACTAATTCCCCTATAATTCCTACAGCTACCCTTATCCCCATATAAGGGTACTATTACTGCTATCATCCATTCCATCGTAACTATACCCCCACAAACGCTTTGTTACACAACTTCCAAATCCCAAACTTCAAATAATAATAATAATAATAATAATAATAATAATAATAATAATAATAATAATAATAATAATAATAATAATAATAATAATAATAATAATAATCTAGCAGATCTTATCATACTCCCTTTACACAAAACATGGAAGCACCAATACACTATAAGCTTTCTTGGAATTTGGAATGTTACAGAAGTTTACACACGGATATTAACAGGAAAGATTCCCCACAGGTTATGAAGAATTAGCACTGTCACTTATGAAGCTATGATATATAATGTTCTGTATAGTTTTCAATAGCGCAAACTAAATATTTGGTAAATGGTTAATCTACCTACACTTATACCATTTTCATACACTATGTGATTTTTCTGTACTCTTTATAGAAAATGTATAAGGTTTATTTATATTATATTTCTACTAATAATTTCATCCATTCCTGTTTTGTTTTCCCTCTATAGTTTACATTTAATAAATTTAAACCTAAATTCTCCCCTGTGGATTAAATCTTAACACTTTTCAGTTAACAGTGTTATAGTGTTAAGTGAATAGTGTAAAGATGAAAAGGGAATTCCATAAATTTAAAACAAACCGACGAACACTTCTTCAGTGTGGAAATAGCAAAGGATTCTATTATTATTATTATTATTATTATTATTATTATTATTATTATTATTATTATTATTATTATTATTATTATTATTATTATTATTATTATTATTATTATTATTATTATTATTATTATAAAGTGATAAAACATACTTTTTCACTTCTTCTAAGCTGCTAGCAACTCTTTTGCTCTGCTCACATATCGTATCTTCAAAAGCTTTTTCGTTTCTTAAAGATTCCTCTGCCTAATAATAATAATAATAATAATAATAATAATAATAATAATAATAATAATAATAATAATAATAATAATAATAATAATAATAATAATAACTAAAAAATAATATTTAATTACTTAAGGAAATTATTTCTCTTTTTATGACAAAAGGCAATATATAAGAACGGTATTTTAACGAAACAATTAAAAATATAATTGTGTTAAACCTGCTGCCCATGTCAATAGCTCATAACATAGGAGCTGGTACAAAATATTCGATAATTTGCATGTAAAAACATGAATACTTATTTTAAGTCTTAATTTCCATTGTCACCTCCAAAGAAGTCACCATGGACTTGTATACAACGATGCTTCCATTTTTATAAGTGCTCATTAAAGTTTAACGTCTGTATCGTGTTCAGCACTTTCTGCAATTCCGCCTATATCTCTTCACTAGTATCAAAAGGCCGCCATTTTATTCGTAGTTACATTTTGAGGAACAGGTGGAAATTGCAGGGGGCCAGGTCAGGCAAGGATCGGGGTGGGAGGCAGTGGTCATTTTGTTTTTTGCCTAGAGGTCAGTCGCTCAAAATGAGCAAAGTGTGTACAGGAGCAATGTCATGAAGCATTGTGTTTTCCACACCTTAGATTGTCTGCGCCACACATTTTCCCTAAGAGGCCTTAAAACGTCGCAGTAAAACTTCCCACTAACAGTCTGACATGGTGGATGAAACATCTTAGACGCAACTCCTCAAATATCAAAAAACAAGATCAGAAATGGCTTGGTATTGCTGTGAATTTGGCGAGCTTTTTTTTCACCCAAGAAGAATTTGGCAATTTACACTGTAAAGACTGCTGCTTAGTTTTGGGTTATAATAGTACGTCCATGATCCATAGCCAATTGTGACCCTGGACAGGAAGTTAAGGTCACTACAAACTGTTTCCTGTAGCTGGCTGCACATCTGAACCCGATGGAACCGCTGGTCGCTGCTCAAGAAAAGATGAACAAACTTTTCTGCAATTCGTCTAATGTTCAGTTCATCTGCTAGAGTGTGTTGACATGTCCTGTATGTCAACTCAGAGAGAAAAATATAGTGGATTAAAAATACATTAAAACTATTAACTCTGGCGTTGTGCATGATGACAGTCGACCCGAATGTTTGTTACCTTCAACAGATCCCTTGCATGATAAACATTAAAAATACACAGATGTTCTTGCTTGGTTTAATACTTGCTCTATAAAAGCCTCCTTTAGCATCATGGTGTGTTTCAGCCGCCGTTTTTCTGAGCTATTATTAAAATTTAATGCAATTTCTTTGTTCCTTAACATCAGTCATTTCGAAATCTCTACACCTAGTGGTGAAAGTTCGTACCGCAACTAGTTTGCGCGCGATATTCAAATAATCTGAAATTTTGGATTGCATCTCGTACAGCCTTCATAATTAGATTAAGTTGTTCAAATTGTTTAATATATTTAGATTTATTTTAATAATGTGAAGGCAATAAAGGTTACTTACTTTCCGGTGCTGTTCTTCTAAGTCATTTATAGCAAGAATAACATTTGAAGGCAAGACTGATTGTACATTCAAAGCCTGAAAAATAAAAATGAAAAAAACAATAAAAAATCAATAAAAAATATTGCTAATTAAATAATTTAATCGAACTACGACAAAAAAAAATCATAATGAACCCAAGTTAAAATTTTAAAAACATTCATATATATTATAAATATACTCTTAATATGCAAGAATAAATTAATAATTTTACAATGACTTATTTCTTGAAACTTTTCGTAAAGAAACACCTACAAATTATTAAAAAATTTTAATGAAGTTGCAACCTTATAAAAAATCTGTAAATCTGAACATTTTATTTAACAGAGATTAATATTTTTCAGCAAAACAAAGCTTACGATTTTAAAACAAATATAAAAACCTAAGAATAAATATCTTATATTTAAATGTATAAGTTTATCAAAAATTACAATTAACTAGATCACATTTTTTTTACCTTTGAAAAAGTGTTTACAAACGTTCAAAAAACAATTAATTTCTTTTCTTTTTTTTTCTTTTTTAAAGAGAGTTTACCTAAAGAGGCGCGCTCTCATTTCTAACTAAAATGGAAAAAGAAATTAAATAAAAAATTGGTGAAAATTCATAGATTCAATTGATATAGAATTTGAACCTGAGAAGAGTTTTGAACTTAAAAAATATGGTTGTTGAGAGTTTTTATGTTTTTGTTTTTTTCAGCATGCTGTCTTGGCTTGTGCTTCTGTGTTCTGTACTGCTTGGCTTGTTATTGGAAGTTCTTCTCACGACTTTCATGAGCATGCACGCTTATGTACCAGCTATGTTATAAACTTTATTTATTTCATTTTATTTCTTTTATAGCTAACTCTTGTTTCTGTCTTTACAGGTTTAGATGGTTGGGTATTTGGCCCAAGAGTTATTTTAGACAAAACAGAATAGGGATTTGTAAGGTTTCCTCTTTAGGTGGAACACCGAGTAGGGAGGAATAGAAACCACAAGTTTACGCAGGGTTTCACTGCCGGGCCCGGGGAGGGTAGCCTGGGTGGACATAGTTGATGTATATTCCAAACTATTCGTTTAAAGTAATATTGTATCCCTTGTATAACCCAATAGCTACAGTGGTAGCTAATAAAGAAAAGAACGTTTTATTTGTATAAACTATTTACCGAGATAATAGGAATCCGTCATATGGTTAAAAGAGGTGGGTGTGATTACTTGTGTAACAGTTTTGGTAGGCCTTTAATTTAATCAGTGGTAGCAGAGCGTAGTTCGAAGCTACGCTCTGAGGGGACGTGTGTTAACAATGGACGGAAAAAAGAGTGATAAGGGTGAGAGGGTGAGTAGAAGGTTGTGTCCAGTGTTTAATGGAGATGGGGTTAATCCCAATGAATATGAGTTGTGGAAGAAGAGAGTGGAGTGGTGGTACTTAGTGGAAGGTAAGAACTGTGACTGTCCTGCAGGTGAAATAATATTGAGTTTGGGAGAAAAAGTTTTTGAGTCTGTATGTGATTTGAAGGTGCAAGAATTGGACAAGGATGAAGGTGTGAAAAAGATTTTGTTAGTGCTGGATGAAAAGTATGGTAAAGAGGAACAAAGGGATAGGTATGACAGAATACTGGAGTTCTTTTATGTGAAAAGACAGGATAATGAGAGCATAAGAGAGTATGTGAATAGATATGAAGTTATTGAGAGTAGATGTAAGATGGTTGGAAAAGTTGATTTGGGTGAGGACTTAAAATGTGTGCATTTGTTAGAGGGAGCAAATGTGGATAGGGTTCAACGACAGATGGTGTTAGCATACTGTGGTAAAGGTGCATGGGTATTTAAGACTTTTAAGGAGGCTTTGCTGGTGGTGTGTGAAGGGATAGGAAAAAAGGAGAATGAAACTGGTGGGATAAGTGGTTGGGTGAGTCATGAGAGGTATGACAAGAGAAAGGACGAGATAGAAGAGAGAACGAATCAATTTTCCGGTGGTGATAAAAGAACTAATAGAAAAAATAAGTATGGACAGATAATGAAGTGTGTAATATGTAGTTCCATATACCATTTTGCTGCTGCATGTCCGAAGAATATTCAGTTTCAGAGAAGGTCGGTGTTCAGTGGTGCACGAGGAGAAAGAGAGATGATGCGAAAGGATGAGAGGAAGTGTAGAACAAGTGAAGAAGGTAAGAAAGACGAGAAGATTTTTTGTAATAGAGCAATAGAGAATGAGAGTATTAATGAGGAATATGAGTCGATATGTGCAATTGTAGATACAGGGTGTTCGAAGAATGTTATTGGTGAAAAGGTGACTAGGCCGCTTATTGGGTAGTTTCAGTAAGGAAGAGAGAAAGAAGATGGAAGAAACTATGGAAGATACGAGTGTGAGTTATGTTTTCGGTGAAACTACCTATAAAAGTGTGAAAAGATTATTAGTTCCATGTTGTATAAAAGGTAAGAGGTTTTTGTTGAGAACTGAGTTAGTAAAAGGGGATATACCCTGGTTATTAGGATATGAGTCTTTAAAAAATCTTGGTGTAACAATTAAGGTGATGAACAATAGTGTGGTTCTAAGTGAATTGGATGGTATAGAGGTTCAGTGTTGGATAAATGATAAGGGTCATTTAAAGTTACCTTTACGGGGTGGTGTGAAGAGGGAGGTTTGGTGGATAGGTAATATAAAAGAGGAGTTGCTCAAAGAAGATCGAAAAGAAAAGATTGTCACTAAACTTCATATACAATTTGGTCACCCAAGCAGAGATAGATTATGGAAATTGATGAGGGATGCTTATGGAGAAGAATGGGGTAGAGATGAGGGTAAAAGTATACAGGAGTGTATAAATCAGGTTAGTGAGAATTGCAATGCCTGCATTAAATACCAAAAGACTCCGAGACGTCCAGTGGTGGGTTTACCTCTAGCAAGAGGTTTTAATGAGACAGTGGCAATGGACCTCGGTGAATTAGAAGGTCAGAGATTTATTGTGATGGTGGATCTTGGAACCAGTTTTTGTCAGGCAAGTTGGGTAAGGAGTAAGGAACCAAAAGAGATTGTGAGAGTAATATTGGAAAAGTGGATCAGTGTTTTTGGAGCACCTGAGAGGTTCTTTAGTGACAATGGGCTAGAGTTCCAAAATGAAGAGATGAAAATCCTATGTGAAAGATTCAGTATGGTGCAGTGGGCCACGGCTGCAGAAAGTCCCTGGAGCAATGGACAGTGTGAGAAGATGGTGGGTTTACTTAAGGATGGCATGAGGAAGATGATCGATGAAGGAGCTGAACAAAGGCTGTCTCTCTATTGGGCAGTGTCAGCTAAGAATAGTCTGTTGAATAAAGGTGGTTATTCACCAAATCAGTTGGTATATGGAAAAAATTGCCGGTTCCCTAATTGCACAGATGAAGGTGAGGAAAGTGTAGGTGTGTTAGGTGTGGAAAGTGAATGGTTGTTGCATAATCTTAAGGCACTACATTTGGCTAGAAAAACACACATTCAGCAAGAATCAGATGAACGGGTAAAGAGAGCAATGAAGGGCCAAATACGGGATCACCATCTGGAAGTGGCTGAAATT
The DNA here is from genome assembly GCA_015478945.1 of Trachelipus rathkii. Classification (NCBI taxonomy): domain Eukaryota; kingdom Metazoa; phylum Arthropoda; class Malacostraca; order Isopoda; family Trachelipodidae; genus Trachelipus; species Trachelipus rathkii. The sequence goes on from JABUQX010080694.1 coordinate 13,935, forward strand.
GGGGATAGTGTTTATTATAAAAGGGAAATAGATAAACAGTGGAGGGGACCAGCAAAAGTAATTGGCAGAGACGGTAAGACGGTTATTGTGAAACACGGTGGTACGTTACGAGACGTATCTAGGGTTCATATCACTAGAATAGCAGGAATACCTAAAGAGGTAGAGGTTGAGGAAGAAAAAAAGGAAGTTGACGGTGTGAAACAACCCGTTAGGAGCTGTGTTTTTGAGGATGAATTTGAGGAATATGAAGGGATAAGAACACCTGTGGAACATGTTGATGAAGAAAGTGGAACTGAAACAGAAACTGAAGAGGAAGATCAAGAAGAAGCTGAAGAGAGAAGGGTGGAGAGGATCAAGGTGGGTAAGAGGTACACTTGCACAAATAAAGATACAGAAGAAAAACTAGATGTGAAAGTTTTAAGTAGGGCTGGGAAAGCGACCAGTAAAAAATGGAGTAATAGTTTTAACATACAGAATGTGAACAGTGGCGAGTGTAAGTGGATAGATTTTAATGATTATAAGGATGTAGAGTGTATAGAGGAGCAGGAAGAGGTTTGGATAGGGGATTGTGATGATGAGAGGGTTTTACAAGCAAAACTGAAGGAAATCGATAATTGGGGAGTGAAGGATGTGTATAGGAGGGTAAAGGATGTTGGACAAAAGAAAATATCTATGAGATGGGTTATAACGGATAAAGTAGTGGGAGGACAGGAAATATGTAAAGCAAGGCTGGTGGCTAGGGGTTTTGAGGAAATGGGCAGGGAACTTGTGACCGAGGCACCTACGTGTTCTGGTGAAGTGTTAAGACTATGTCTTAGTATAATAAAGCGTGAAGGGTGGCTTTGTCAATCGATTGATATAAAAACGGCGTATTTACAGGGTGATAGGATAAAAAGGAAAATATGTGTAATGCCACCAAAAGAAGCAAAGGAGAAAAGTCATGTTTGGGAATTGAAGAAAACGGTGTATGGGTTAAAGGATGCCGCTAGGGCGTGGTATGACAAGGTAGTCGCTGTGATTATAGAGTTAGGGGGTGTTCGTAGCAAGTTAGAATATGTGTTGTTTTGGTGGAAGAGAAAGGGTAAGTTAATAGGGATCATGTGTACTCATGTTGATGATTTTTGTTTTGGTGGATCTGAAAGGTTTTTAAATACGGTGATCAGAAGAATGAAAGAAAAACTAGAAATAGGTTCGGAAGAAAGTCAGAGTTTCAAGTACATAGGGGTAAAGATACATGATGAAAAGAGTGGTGTGTGGTTGGAGCAGGAGAAGTATATGGAAGGAATAAAAATATACCTGATAATCGTGAATATTATGGTAATAGGGATATGGAAGAAAACGAATTAACTGTGTATAGGTCTTTGGTGGGGCAAATGAATTGGTTATGTGGTCAGACTAGACCTGATCTTTGTTTTGCTGTGAGTGACAGAAGCAGGTATTTTAAAGGGGGTAAAGTAGAGGAAATGAGAAAGCTGATTGGAATGGCGAGAAGAATGAAAAATGAAAAGATGGGGATATGGTTGGCGAAATTAGAAAGAGATGTGGAAGTAGAGGTGTATACAGATGCATCTTATGGAACGGAAGGAAGAGTGCATCCACAAGGGGGTTATATTGTGTCGATAAAGGATGGTTGTGGGAATAGGTGTCCTATTGTGTGGAAGTCTAAATGTATGCGTAGGGTGGCAAGGTCTACTATTGAGGCGGAGGCTATGGCTTTGGTTGAAGGTGCACAAGAGGGTATACACGTGGTGAACGTTTGGAAAGAAATATTTGGTGGGTTAAGGTTGAAAGTGGTTATGTATACTGACAGTAAAACTCTGCAGAGTGCGGTTTACTCGGCAACACCAGTTGAGAGCAAACCTTTGAGAGTGAACATCATGTGTATGAAGGAATATGTAGAAGATGGTGATATAAAGAAAGTAGTGTGGGTAAGTACGAAAGAGCAGTTAGCTGATGTGTTTACCAAAGGAAGAGTAGATGTGAGAGGGATAAAAGAATATGTTGAAGGAAAAAAGGTGCGGGAGAGAAAGATATAAGTATGAGAGTTGTTATGTTTTTGTTTTTTTCAGCATGCTGTCTTGGCTTGTGCTTCTGTGTTCTGTACTGCTTGGCTTGTTATGTGAAGTTCTTCTCACGATTTGCATGAGCATGCACGCTTATGTACCAGATATGTTATGAGCACTTTTTATTTCATTTTATTTCTTTTATAACTAACTCTTGTTTCTGTCTTTCCAGATTTAGATGGTTGGGTATTTGGCCCAAGAGATAATTTAGTAAAAGAAGGGAATAGTGTGGATTCCTCTGTAGGAGGAACATAGGTGAGAAGTGGAATAGGAACCACGAAGGAAACGCAGGGTTCACTGTCCGGGCCCGGGGAGGGTTGCCTGGGTTTTCACAGTAGGTGTATATTCCCTCCCACTTATTTAACGTAGTATTAAGTCCCTAGTATATCCTTTAGCTACAGTGGTAGCTATTAACAAAAGAAAGCTTGAGTTGTATAAACTGTTTACTGGAATTAAGAAATCCGTCATATGGTTAATAGAGGTGGGTGTTATTACCTGAGTAGAAGTTTTGATAGGCCTTTATTTTAATCAGTGGTAGCAGAGCGTAGTTCGAAACTACGCTCTGAGGGGACGTGTGTTAACAATGGACGGAAAAAAGAGTGATAAGGGTGAAAGGATGAGTAGAAGGTTGTGTCCAGTGTTTAATGGAGATGGGGTTAATCCCAATGAATATGAGTTGTGGAAGAAGAGAGTGGAGTGGTGGTACTTAGTGGAAGGTAGCAAATTGGGCTACCTCAGTTAAAGGTATAATGATGGATGGTATAAATTATTTAAAAGATAATGGAGGGAGCTGTAATCGTTTGATGGGACTAGCAATTTCATTCCTTCTTCAACTAAATCTTACTCTCCTCGTAAACCATGGTTCGATCGTGCTTGTTCTCTGGCCATTCAGGCTACAAACAGTGAGTATCGGATGTGGAAAAATTCTCCGTTCTTCCAAATCACTCTCGGCAATTTTTCATTCAGCTAGAAATCGTTTGCAGGGATACTCTTTCAACGAGCAAAGTGGGCTTTCATCAAACGAAAGTGCGCTAACTTCCCTGGTTCTCCTACTGACAAATCTTTCTGGCTTCTTGCAAAAAACATCTCTAGCAACTCTGTAAATCTCCCTTTCCTCATATGGTTCTGTTTTGTTAATTCTCGCAACTGAAAAGGCCAATCCTCTCTTTGGCCTCCTATTTTCCACTAACTCAAACCTAGACGATTCTTGGCAATTCTCTTCCTCCCTTCTCCTCTCAGGTGTCCTATGTCTTTGCTGTGATTACATTTGATTCGGGTGCATAGGCCCCTGAATCTATGAAGGATAGGAAGACGGGTGACCCAGATGGCATTCCTCCCCAAACGTTTTTTTGAGGGAGTGTGCTTCTGTGCTATCCCCCGCCCCTCTTTCAACTATACTCTCTATGTCTCAATACTACATTCCCCTCAGTGTTGGAAGCTTGCACATGTCCAACCTATTCAAAAGAAAAAAGGAAGCCACTCTGATCCTTCTAACTAACGCCCTATAGTCTCACTTGTATTCTATCTAGATCTTTGAAACCCTTCTCAACTCTCACTTCTTAGATTCATCTGGAAACTCATTTCCTCTTTCCGATAGCCAGTAGCGGCTTTCAGCGCTCCGGGTTCTTCTGCGAAAACTTTCCTAATCTAACACGATTTAATGGTTTTTCGCGCTCTTTAGGAACTACGGGGACTTTTGCGTGGTGGCGCTTGACATATCCAAGCATTTGACCGCAGTAATGGCACGCGTCACTGCTCTCCAGCTCCCCTCCTTTGGATTTCCTCTTTCTCTTTGGCTATTTTATGTCTAAGCTTTCCTTTCAAATCGCTCAATATCGCTGTTGTTGATGGGCGACTTCTTCTGTTTTCTGTCAAATAGTGGTGTTTCCTGCAGGGTTATGCTTATCTCCACTTTTATTCCTACTTTCATTAATGTCTCAACCTGCATATCTTAACTCTATCCACTCATATACCGATGGCTCGACCCTTCATTCTTCAACTCATTTCAGTTCTGCTTCCTCTTTTACTTCTAGAATTGCCTCTCGTCTTAATCTTTAATCTTTCCTATTCTATTCTCGCTGATCTGGATAGAATTTCCTGATGGGGGTCGTCTCAACCTTGTGAAATCAATTCTTTAAAAAACCCAACTTCCTTTGCAAATCTTCCTTTTCTAAAAACGGCATTCCTAACTTTCCTATCTCTGTTCGACGTTCTCTCGTCTCTCCTGTTTGACAATTAAAACATCCTTGGCCTTAAACAAAACAAAAAATGTCTTGGAAACCTCATGTCACAAATGGTTGCTAGGGCGGCCTCAAAGAAACTGGGAATTCTATTTAGACCGGCTTTTGGATAGGGTCGAGTCAAAGGCCAAAAGGCTTATAAACTGTTCCTGTTGGAGCTTTATCTCTATTCTATAGGCACCCCAGCGGCAAGTGTCGGAGGGAACTTATCAACTCGCGTACCACCACCTCTACGACGCCCTCGTAGCACCCCAAGGAGTGCTGTATCTGTGATGATATTTGTGTTGATATTGGTAACTCAAGGCTAGTTCGCTGTGGTGCTTCCTTCTTTCCCACCACCTCTGTTCTGTGGAATTCTCTCCATCTTTCTGTACTGTCCTGCTGAATTTAATCCTCCTTCATTTAAACCTGCGTCCAGTGCTCATCTGCGTACATTTGAAGCTAGAGACGATGGAACTTTTGTGCGTACGACACCCCCTCCCTTGAAATAGGCTCTGACTGTGAGTGGTGGGTGACAAAATGTAAAAAAAAATCCTTAGGTGGGCAGATATGGGGCAAATGAACTAAATTCCTACTCACCCCAATCCAAAACATCATTCAAATTATCCCAGAAAAATCGCAGCTCTTCAACATTACCCTCTATGTTGACCATAGTGTCGCCAACCACACTACTTTTAACCCTATTCAAACTTAAGCTTAGCTAGTTAGAGGTGTTGGAACTTACACTTCAACGAAATCTACCATAACTTTCTGCACAAGGAAACTATCAGACATTGCAAATTCTTCCTATCCCGTCTCATTCCTTTCCAACATCCAAAACAAACATTTCAGCACCGACAAACGCACTGCGATGTGTTTCACGACCGTTTATTGTCCCTTGGTGCATTTCTGTTGTTTTCAGTCTTTACAGGTCGTTATTGTTTATCAAGTTTGTTATGTCCTCTAGTGTTATCCGCATGGGTCGATATTTTTTTTGTACATTTTTTTCTGTGTCCGTAAATTGATGATGACGCCGTCTTTACGGCGATTCAACTGACCGGGTTCTTGAGCTCCATGCGATTTGTGCTTAGATTGCCTGGCAGTAATGAGTGGTTTGTAGTTAGTGGTAGTTGGCGGGGTGCAGTCTCAATCCCTCAACTAACCCACTATGCACTTAGGGTTTGTTTTGCGTCTTTCTTACGGACAGCTGCAGGTTGTACAGTGGTGACGTATCGGTCGGCAAGTTTTTCTTCGTTTCCCGCACACATAGGGATAGTAAGGATATTGTTGGGATTTGGTCCTGGTTTTGTAGAGATTTGTGTTTATGTGGTATTTAAGGGTGGTGGTGTGATGTGGATGAAGTTTGTGGTATGTAGGTGGTTTGGTTGATTGATGTGGGGTGGTGTGGTGTGTTAATTGATGGTGGTGCTGCTAAAATGTTGTCTGGGGGATGAGTGTGGTCAGATAATTGAGTATGGCGGGAGAAAGTTCAGAGGGAGGGGTGTTCGTAACGCGATTTAGGCACTGGGGGGTTTTGTGAGAGTTGTTGTCCATTTATCATACCCATTAACAAAAGAATTGGGTATTTATTTGTCCGTATGATGAGTAGTTATATTGTTAGTATCGGTGTAGTGTGTGTGATAATAGTAATTATATACTGTAGTGTATGAGGGAGTGAATTATTGTATATGGTGTGGTATATTTATTAGGGTGTCTTATATTATATCAATAGGAGATCGTTTATATTATTGTACGGTTGTAGTAGTTAGGTTGCAGGGTGTATAGATAGTTTTTGATAGTATTATTATATATATATTATATATATATGTATATCTATATTATATATGATATATATGTATAATATACGGTATATATATAATATAATATAATATATATATATATATATATATATATTTATATATATATATATATATATATTATATTATAATATATATATATAATTATTGAGTTTTAAATATTATCCAAATTCCTTAAATATTTGTAACACATTAATCAGCAAAATCATCGGCTGAAATTGGCCCCAATGACCGATTAAAAATATGCCAATTTAGCCGATGATGAATGACGATTTATCGGTCCCATTACTAATATAATATATATATATATATATATATTATATATATATATAAGTAGTAATATATATTTGTAGTATAATATATATATATATTATATATATTATGTATATATATAATAATATATATATTTTATATATATATTATAATATATACTATATATTATATATATATAATTATATATTATATATAATATTATATATATATATAGTAGTATATTATATATATATATTATATATATATATTATATGTATTGGGGATACATTCATCCATACCCCCGGTTAATTATTAAGGTAATAATGTGGTAATTCACAAATAAATTCACAAAGGTATAGAATTGTGAATATTCTCTATTTTTATTCGTTTTTATTTACTTTATTTATATATAGATCAGTTATGAACTTTCCACCATTACATACAATTATTACCTAATATGTATATGTTCTCTTTTCTAGTGCAAAGTATAACTTTAAATCTTAGTTTTCATATTTTTCAATTACAAACGAATTAGTATTTTTAAATGAAACATTCGTTTGTACATGTTCATATTTTCCCACTCTTGTATTTTTATATTGGGAAACTTTAATTGCTTACATATTGGATTTATTCAGGTTGTAGTTTTGTATTTCAATTATCAATTTTTAGGCTGTTATATTTGTACTACATAAATTAAATGCTATAATTGGAGATAAGATGATAATGCAATTTAAAACTTGTGCTTATGCAGGTCAAGGGAACTGACTTCATCTGCAAGTTCTCAACCTCAACCTGCATAGTTGACGTCACTTTGAAAGGAGAAGAAAACCAAAAGTAGTTTCTTATACTAGAATAGGGTGTAAGATTTGCTACATTTATTGGGCATGGCCTGATATATTATATTGCTCTTCTTCGGCCCTTAAAAGCGGCATTATATTAATATAATGCTTCTTTGCTAAATATAAGCTCGCTAGCAAATTCGGCCTTAAAAATATTTATTTAACTGTAACTTTGCTTACTGTGATGGAAAATCTAATTAAGTTTTTCATTTCCATTAGGCAAGTGTTTTTATCCTTGGACGGATTTTTTCTTTTTGGCCCATCTTATTGCTTGATTTCATTGCTTGAACGCAACTTTGCTTTGGCCCTGCTCTTTTATTTTATGGATTATGTCCCCTTGCTTTTGAAGACATCTTGCTTGAAAGTAAATTGATCCCATTTGACCTGATCCACCATCCCATGCAAACCATAATCACAAACCCGTCTTAAATGAAGTATGGGTTTTTATATACCAACCATTTAAGATAAGTTGAAGTTGTTATTTTTTATATGTAATTGAAAAATACTTGTTATAACTGAATAATATAAAGCACATATTATTCAGCCGAGTCATAAATTGTTAAACCACTAATTTAGTATGAAGTAATACGCTACGCAAATAATCACCTTTGTAAAATACTTATTCACACTTATTTATTTATAACTGAGCCGATTCCGATTTCGTATTTCGTATTTACTCCGCATACTGCTATATTGAGGAGATTCTCCCCTCACTTAAAAGGACTTCTGTGTCCCCAAAATTGTACATAGTTAATTTTCTTTTACTATTTCCGGTTCGGTGGAGAATTACTCCAAGACCTGAAATAGGTGGAACGTGTTTATTACTTTTCATTATTTTCGAGGATAGACTTATTAAATATTAAGGAAAAATTGGAAGGGGGAATTATACAAGATATAGAGTGGATAAACAATAGATTACAGGTTGCGGATGGATTGACAAAGGAAAAAGGCAATCATAAGATTTGGGAATTGGTGAATGTTAGGGAAGAATAAAAGGATAAAAGGAGAGAGAGAATAGATGAAAAAAGAAAATTGGTATTAGTGTGTGTTTCTTTTGTAGGTTTGGTATGTGCCCTATTCTTATGAGGGAGGTTATTGCAAGGATATTGTAGGTATATTGTCTTTTTTAATTGGGAACGAATCCTTGCCGCAAGGGCCTCTGGGCCAATTTTCTTTTGTCGACATATATGAATGTTTTTTGGTAATACTTCTTTTTCTTACAGGATTAGAAAGACTTGTTGAATAAATTTTAAAATTAATCATATATGAGAATAGAGACTAGAGCAACCGAATGATGATATGAGTGATAGCAGTTCAGACGGGTGTTAAACGATCATAAGTTCCGTTCCACGAAAGGTGATCCAAAAATACTAGGGGGACTTGTCAGTATCATCGGGAATCAATAGTTAATATTGAATAATAGGGGTCTGGTTCCCTGCGCGGTCCTCCTCTTAAGTTTCGAGAGTTCTGATCATGGTGTTGACTAGATTATATCTCACAACTAGGGGATAAAGAGGCTAATTTCTCTTTCGGGACCCCTCGCATCAATCTATAATTCTACTATGTCTCAATACTATGCACTTTCCACTCAGTGGTGGGATATGCACTCTTCACTATGTCCAACCGAGAAAAAAGGGAAGGCCGCTCTGGATCCTTCTAATATCGCCCTGGTTAGTCGATCACTTGTATTTACTATCTAAAATCTTCGGAAACCTTCTGAGATTCATCCTGATTAGGGATCATCTGGAAACTGCATTCCGATCGCAGTAACAGTGGGCTCTTCCGGTTGCAGGGCGGAGATCAAACTCTGGGCGATATACATTTCCTTCAAACCGGATTTATGGTTTTTCCGCTCCTATAGAAACTATGGGGAGAGCGTAATGTCGTAAGATTTGGTCACTTATGAACATAAAAGATCGCAATAGACATTTGACCGAGTATGAATGCGTCATCTGCTACTCATATTAGACTCAGCCTCCTTCAACATTTGGTTTCCTCCCTTTTCTCTCTTTGGCTTACTTATGTTAGCTATTCTTTCAAATCGCTTCATATCAAGCTGTTGTTGATGTGGCGAAATTCTTCTTCTTTCTTGTCATAATGGTGTTTCCTCAGGGATTCTGTCTTATCTCATTACTTTATCCTACTTTTAATTAATGTTATTCTCACTCGCACCTCTAACTCTATTCACTAATATGCCGATTACTCGTGACTCGCACCCTCATCAAAATCTTTAAAACTATCAAATCATCTCCCTCTTTTACTTTAGAATTGCCTTTCTCGTTTTAATCTTTCTCCCGATTTTATTCATCGCTGAGGAATAAGAATAACTGTTGGTAGAAAGTCTATTCTTTAAAAAGCCAGACTTAATAACAAAGATCTCCTGTCGCGCAAAATACCCGCTAACTTTCTATGCTCTTTTCGACGGTTCTGTACCGTTCTCTCCTGTTGACAGATATAAAAACAATAACTTTGGCCTTACATGAACATGAAAAATCCCTTCTTGGAACCCTCACATCACATTGCGGTTGCTCGGGGGGCGAGAGCCAAAATAAAGAACTGGAAGTCTTGTTAGGACTGTAGAAGACTGTATCCTCACGTTTTTACTCACGTGGTTGCAGCGCTTATAACTGGCAAGGGTTCAATATCCGCACATGGATGTAGACTGCAGCCTCATATACGGTGGGGGCAGAGCACTGTTATTGGGTTCACCTTTCTGGGTTTTGAGTACAGGGTCGAGTCAAAGGCCAAAAAGGCCTATAAACTGTTATTACTTTCCAGTTCACTTGACCCTCGTATCTTTGAGGCGCGATGTGTGCTTTATGCTCTATCCTAATAGGTACCGTGCAGGGCATAGTGGCTGGCGGGGGGAGGAACTTATCAACTAAATCGCGTACCACCAAGTTATAAACGACCCCATTCGTAGCAAAGAAGATGTTGTATCTGCGCAATGTGAGTATGTGTGTGAACATGGTAACTCTCTGGAAAAAGTCGCAGGGAAGGTCAGGGAAGTCAAGGGAAAAAATTGTCAAGGGAAAGTCAGGAACTTTTTAAGATATGCTAAAAGTCAGGGAAATTTTAAAATTTCAAAGCAATATGAAGAAAGATCCATGGACCAAGTTGCATATTTGTTGATATATTTTTGTTTTCCTTACTGTATAATTTGGAATAAGAGATGTATTTGATAGGGTAATGAAAAAGGAGATTCTATATAGGATTAATCTCTCTAATCTTATCTTCTATCCTAGTTTACTGTTTTATTTTTAGTTCATAATTACCATACTATTACTTCATTGCTGTCGTAATAAGGTTGTCAGTTCATCGCCGTCTCTGTTGACTTAGGAGGAGGTGGAAACTTGTATAATGGCGATGGTGTTTTTTAGATCGTGTGAGTTGATTAAATGACTTAATCTGTTTATAGATTCTTCTTATTTCTTTTTAAGGGATTTTTATACGACTGTTATGTTGAGAAAATTTATTTGTGTTATTTGATGAATTTTGAACGAAGTGAATTCTTCGTGATTGTTTATGGTGCAATTGAAAGATAATTTATTTATTATAAAGTATATATAAAAGACCACAATCCTTTCAAAGAAGCTAACATATATTAAGCAAGAACAATTGGTTGGACGAATTCAAACGAACCCACAGTTTATCAGGTGGGGGTTGGGTAAAGGACCTGATAAGTTCCAAAGGCATAACGTATAAGTATTAAAAAGAAACTTGTGATCTATATATATCTTACTATGGGATGCCAAGCCGACAGTTTTCACATCAAAAGGGGGAAACATCCATTTGAATTTTAATCAAAACTCAGCAGGACCAACCATCATTGAAAAACTTTTCGTATATGTGTTCTAATAATACAAATAATATTAGTGTAAGAGGGTGTACATTGAAAGAGTTAGGACCATTGTGAGCCTCACTATCTAATCATATGTAAGCAAAAAAGACCTTGATTGTAGAAAATGACCCCTGAGTGAGATTTCATTAATAATATGCAACCAAACCAGATTTATACAATTATGTCAAGTCTTTTTATGCTCATTAATTGATTGATGTATTAGCATGATCTGAAAGTACTAATGGGTCAATTAAAGTAGAGGAGTGATAAAATGTCTTGATAAAACAACTCGGTGTGAGGCGAGATGATAAGAGGTAGTGAAAACATTAATGAATTAATTGTTATCCAGTAGGGTGCTTAGGCTTCTAAATTTTAATATTTAAAATGGGGTCGATCAAAAGACCTGTTAGAATTGTGAATTTTACCCAGTGCATAGATCTGTGCTCAATTTTTTCAAGAAGCAAAAGCACAATACACTACTTTGCAGTGAAGCTCATTTCTACTGTCTTTTTTAAGAGACTTTGATTATTTTTTTTCTTCTATAGTACTTGGGAATCAATGTAATATATTAATATTGTAATAAATTATTAAATTAGGATCTGAAAAATTGTTTTTTGCATGGATGTGACATGGAAGGAGGGTTTTTCTATAAATTAAGCAATTTTAAGGAGAATCTGAAAGAACTTAGTCTGATTTCTCAAGAACGGTGCATAATGCTATAAGATCTCATGAAATTATTCATAAAGTTTTCCTATCACTCAAAAACGTTGACAAATGTAAGAGCTGCCCATAGGAGAAATGAAGAACATCTCAAAGAGTCAAAACAGAACCAAAAAGAGAAGAGAATAAAAAGGTTGAAAAAAAGAAATTATCGCATACAGAATCTACAACATGAAGAGCAAAAGAAAGATTAAAACTAGAAAAGCTTATGACAGAAGAAGCCGAATATAACATCAGTAAAGTTCAGATGTCTTATGAAAGGAAAGACAGCTAACACTAAATCTCCCCATCGTTAGAACTTTTGTGATCACAGTGGTCTTGATTTTTTTGTATAAAACCAGAAGCTTGCTGCATTTTCTACGGAGAAAAAAAGGAATATTTTATGTTTCGGATAATAGATTTAGCAGTATTCTGTGGTGAAACATAAGTAGTATAAGATTCTGGGTATTGAAGGAGACGGAAATTTCTAAAGTCATCATCCCTGCGGTACAAGAACAAATAAAGTAAAACCAATGTTTAGGAGATTTTAGTTAAAAGGAAAGAAAATAAACTGTAATCCATGTCAAAGAAAATCACATCTCCTATGCTTTCTAGAAACTCTGAGGGCTCTCTGACGTCATAGAAAAAATCCAGGGAAAATCATAGAAGTACAACCTCAAGTAAGTAGACCAGTTTATGGCACTGAATTGTAAAATATTATTTTTATTATTCCTGACTGGATAATAATAATTATTTCATTATTATTAATATATTTGATTGACTGCATTGTCCACATATATAATATTATTAACAAAAATATCTTAATAGTTGTTCAATTAATCGGGCAAAATTTGCTGATATGTCAGAGAATGGGAAATTATGAAAAGGTCTACTTTATATGATCCATATCAAAGGAGTGAACGGATGGGGATTAATTCGATTAGGAGCCATCAACTAAATAAATGGGGCCGTCGCAAGCTTCCAAGCTAGGGGGGCAACTTAAAATATAATGTATAACATAATATATTATATATTATATATTAATTATATATAATAAATATATATATAAATATATAAATATAATATTATAAAGATATATAATGATATATATAAGAGAAAATATTAGATTATTATATATTATAGTATATAGTATGTTGAAATACTATATATTAAGATGATAAGTACCGGGTATCATATATATATATACCACGGTTATATAGTAAGTAGTAGTATATATATATTATTTATAATATATATAAATATATAGGACAGATAAGATATATACAAGTAGTATATAGATAGAAATAATGATTAGAGAGAAAGAGAAAGAGCTAATAAGAGAAGAATGGAAAATGTATATGAAAAGGTCTATTAAATGATTTAGGGATGCTTCCGAGAAGGGTAAGGTAATTTGAAGTTGAGGGGAGATATCTGTTTCTTATGGAAATTTGAAAAATGATGAGGAAAAATTTCGCTATAATTTCCTGCAGCCAATAAATGGCAATTTCGCTTATTCCGCTAATAGGCAAATTTATCAGTAACTGTTTGAATAAAATAATCAAAATTGTAAATCAAATTTTCTGGTGCACACCAATCATAGCAGCCAGAGAGTCCCCAAATGTCTTTAGAAAAAGCTCAGAAGGCTTGATCCTTGCAGATGTGCCTAAAGAGAGTCTACTGTACCTTGAAAGGTGAGTAGCAGAGACAAGCTGAGCGAGTAACGTATCATCAAACGACTTTATTCAGTACGAGAGCGGATAAAGTAGTAGAGTTCTGTCTCCTTTAAGACTATGGGAGACAACAAGATGCTGTTTAGGTTCTTTTCGACTACTCCAGTGTTCTTGTCCCTTAAATTTCCAAAATTTTGTATCATCAAAGTTCTAGCTCTCTTCTATGCCTTCTAAGTGGTAAAAACTATAAAATTAGAGAAGCATGTCGTTTTCCTTTAAGCACATTTGGCTGAAGCGGCAGACTGGAGTAGCGTTTGTACGCATAAATGCTCGTCGTGATCGGTAGGTAAATAACGCAACAATTAAATTTATCTTCGCTGTGTCAAGAGGGCTGGATCAAGAGTGTGTATTTATTTGCTTCCGTGTAATAATAATATATATATATATAATATTTTACTTATATTATTATATATAAAAATATATATAGTATATAATTATATATTAATATATATATATTAATATAAATATATATTAAACTATTGATATTTATAATTAATATAGATATATATATAATTATTAATTATATATATATTATAATAGTGAATATAAAATATTAGTTTAATTTATATTAGTAGTAATGATCGTAATAAAATATATACGTAATATAATTAGTATTATATAAAACTTTACCAAGCTATTTCAAACGAACGCTTTATCACCTCTGATATAGAATGATTATTAACAATTTTTTTCCTCATATTCACAGATTGGAATAGGATATAGTAAAATACTTAATCTAAGAATACTCGTTTGGATATATAAAACTACAGAAACTTTTATGGTATTTTATACTTAAGCGACTCTTATTCAGACCAATACTTGAAGACTTTGTCTCATATTATCCTATATTGGCTTTGTACTGAAACAGTAACAAAATGAAAGTTAGTAATTATTACCAAGGAATTTATTAAATACCTATTTATAAGCAAACTGTAAATTTATTATTATTATTTGTATATAAAACATAATCCGCCATTAATTTTTCATTCTTATTTATCTAGGTATAAAATTAAATGTATAATGTATACTTTAAAATGTATGTGTATATTTATAAATATCATTTTGGACACTTAGTCACTAGTATGTACTTTGGATGAAATTAGTCACATAGTATAAATATGATCGATGAAATTTGATTAATACATTGTGATTGATTTCGGGTTAATTAATTATTGATTGGATTATTAATCATTAGTGTATTAGTTTAATTAATGGGTATTTATAAGGTAAAATTGTTATAATAAATGTAAATTTGAATTATGTAGTATATGGGAACTATCTATGACCTTAATGATATTAAGATAATGATAAATAGTATTCAATTTCGGATTGTAATGTAATATGGGTGGATAATTATAAAAAGTGTGAGATTATCAATATGTATATAAATTATATATTATTCAAAATATCACTACTACACTTAATGAATATTAATTATATTAATAGTATCTAAATTTATCATATTTACTTAACATTCTATATGAATTTTATTAATTAAGCATGTCGTAACTTATGTATTAAAGTATCTATGTCATTGTGTGGATAGCTAAATAAGGAGTTTCGAAGGCGGTCCAGGATTTTATACTCTCAAAAAATCAGGTCTTAAAATTGCCGAAATGGATCACAACGTTTGAAACGATTGCCCCTTCATAAAGAGATATAATGCATAAGTTGATTTTAACGAAAATGATTTCCTATTTCCTTCGTTTTGGGCTTCTTACGTGAGCAAACCGAGAGATACATGACAGGATCACACGTAACTGAGACCAAGAGAGCAATTCTACATAACGGAACTGATATACTTACGTTTAGTACCCAGATGTACTCAACTTGGGCACATTACGGTGTTTGATTGTATTGATCAATCCTTACATTCACGATTTCGCGAAAATTTCAGGCACATATTAATGTAAGGCAACAGTAGTTACTTATTCGTATTTTACTGGACTGTACAACGGGTTTTGACTTGATATCTTTTTTACATATTACACAGATAAAGGTCTGATTATATGCCTTTACCTATTTATATATGTAATGTCAATATATTAACCGTACCTTTTAAGAAATCTTATCATAACCGATCTTTTCAAAAAAGGTTTGCAGGTTAGTTATAAAAATACAGTAAATCCTAATTTCTTCATCTATTATTATTATTCTTCAATTCTATATAATATTAGTATTATGGTATATTATTATTAGATTAATTTCCAGGACTTAATACGGATTAATTTAAGTATTATTGAGTGTATCGTTTCGATATAACTTCAAACCGAAAATAAGCCATCGTGATTATTGTTAGTTGCTTAGTTTACAGACGAAAGAGGGCATGTTGACCACCAATTCCTTAAATATGCAAATTAAAACCTTTCGTCATAAACACTGACGATGATGTCCCACAAGTCAAGAAAAGGATTTCCAACTCTGGAATCACATTGTTGAAGGCAGGTTAAGACTTTTTACATCCGCTAACCGATACCGATACCGATACCGATGACCCGTGTCATAATTCTTAGAGTGATTGTAGGCTTGGAATGATGCTCTTTCAGATCCTGGAAGAAACTCTGTCTAAAAAAGAAATTATCCCCCTAGAAAACTGCAACTTTTAA
>JABUQX010080694.1:35000-36634 GCA_015478945.1 Trachelipus rathkii
GATGATTTTTGTAAATTCATATAAAATTCTTCCCATTTTTTATAGGAATTTTATATTTGTCCCTTCCACTTTATATATATATATATATGTATATAGATACTAATATATATATAATATAGTATATTACTATACTATATATATATATAGTATATAATATAGTATATATATGTATGTGATATATAGTATATATACTATATAGTTATAATAACGATTTGTTGTTTGCCCTGCCCGAAAAAGAATTTCTGGATACGGGGTTGCACTTGTATATTATATATATATATAATAGTATATATTATATATATATATATATGATAATATATATATATAATATACTATATTATATATAATATATATATATATATATATTATATATATATATATATAATTTATATAGTATTATGGAATTATATATATATTATATAAATATATATATATATATATGTATGTATATATGTATATATCTATATATTATATATATATATATATATATAGTTATTATCATACTTATATATATTAATATATATATATAATTTACTTGCTATTGCTTTGGCTCATCCCGCTCCCCTCCACGGGAAGCGGGCGACCTCGAGAAATTCCGCCACCATTGTAGGTCAGGCCCAGAGATCTATTAGCTTAATTAAGTGGCTGTGAAGTTTTGTCTGATGCTCGCCAGGCCGAAGCAGATCTAATAAAAGATGTTTTTGTGGTTGATCATTTGTTGGTGACGGAGACACATCTTTGACAGTGTGGGGTGCCATTAAGGTATTTTGGATATGTATTCGCTGAAGGGAAGGGTAGTGCCACAAAGCAGACCTGTTACAGCATTTACCTAGTTTGAGCAGTCAAAAATTGCTCAGCGGTATGGAAGATTTTTAGGTAATGCTGTGTTCAATTTAGCTTCTTTCGGTAGTGAATTGTGTTATTTAATGATTTGGGGTGTCTGTGGTAGGTGGAAGGGATGTGTATATATCATAATAGTGTACCAGCGGTGTAAAGCTTACATATCCTCTCTCTCTCGTCTCTTCTCTCTGATCTGCTCCTCATCGATTCTCCTTTCTCTCTCTCCTCCTATATATATATATATGTATAATATATATTATATTATATATTATATATATATATATATATAGATTATGATATAATACTATATTATATACTATAATCTAAGTGATATATATATATGTATATAAGTATATATAATATATATATAGTATATAGTTATAAGTATATAATATTATATTATATATATATATATATAGTATGAATATTATTTATTATTGTATATTATATATATTATATATACTTATGACAGTATATACATGATATAGTATATATCAGTATATATATAATATAGCGTATATATTATATATATATATATATTATATAGTATATATAATATATGTATAGTAATAACATGCAAATAATATTGAATTTAGATATATTATATAGTTAGGTCATATATATATTATATACTATATAATAATTATAGCTATATAGTGATATTACGTAATTCGTAGTATAATATATACATATATATTTATAGTTATAATTATATTGAGTATATATATATATTAGTATATATATGATTTCTTTCTTGGAAGCCAAAGGTCAGTCTTTCTAACTCATAATATCAA
>JABUQX010080695.1:0-2500 GCA_015478945.1 Trachelipus rathkii
TTCATCTCGTTGGGGAAAATTTCCGCAAATAATTTGAAAAATATATATATACTATATATATATATATATATATATATATATATATATATATATATATATATATATATATATATATATATATATATATATATATATATATATATATATATATACTATTATATATATAAAGTTATATATATATATATACTATATATATATATATATATATATTATATAGTACTATATATATATATATATATATATATTATATTAATTATATATATATTATATTAGTCATATATATTATATATATTACTTTTTTAAAGTAACAAATTGGGTACCTGTTATATTATTTTATTCATCATTTATGTTGACCTGTACAATACAATTTATCTGAATTTGGTTGTGACACGTTTCATAAATTATGGTAAAAATATGGTAATTATAATATTATAATAATATATTATAAAAATACAAAATATATGGTAACAAAATTTTCTTTAGTTTAGGAGAATATACAAAACTGTTCTGTAAATGCAATTTTTTACCACCAAGCACATCAATTTATTCTCACTGTTTAAGTATTGTAATTACTAAATATTAATTACCACTGCTTATTTTAACGTGTTTAAGCGTTGTATTATTTACGCAGTATATATAACGCGCACTTCCAGAAATTTATTAAAAAAAAAAAAAAAAAAGAATTTATTTTCTAAATTTTACCCGCCTTCAGAGAAAAAATAAAAAAAAAAAAGCAAAAATCAGGGCACACAACTTGATAAAATGCAATGTTGGAAATAAATATAAGTCTGCTATTAAGAAAAAAAAGTGGTGCTACGAATAAATTGTCAATATCGATTATAACTTTATAGGGCAAGGCAATCGAGAACTAAATATTATCGATATTGAGAATCGGCTCGATTAATAGTACACTCAATATCATTTATATTGATAAATTTTTTATTAAAAATAAAAAAAACCTGTTTAAACAATATCCTTTGAAGGAAAAAAAAAAAAAAAAAAATGATTTTTCGGTGTTGCTATCAAACGTAAAAAATGGCCAAACGTGTAAAATTTGTGGAATATAAATTTTGGCCATTCCAATGAAACTCCACAATTTTTTTTTGGTAGTCTTCTAACTGCGGAATGATATAGGCATTCACGCTAACTGCGAATGCCCAACATTTTTTCAAATTATAGCAATTGCATTCTTCAATTTATTTTTGGTAATTGCGCAATTCGGAATTGCGGACGTTAAATTGGTGGAACGTCCCGCTGTGATCTAGTGCCGGTATATATATATATATATAATATAGTATATATATGAATTATATTAGATAAGAGCACGTAATATACTATATATTACTATATATATATATATATATTATTATATATATTATATATATATATATATATATATAATATATATATATATATATATACTATATATATATACTATATATATAAGGTCAAGCCTCGCAGATTAGATGTCCCATGTATGTAAAAAAAAAAACTATGATAGCTACGTAAAAACTGAATACATTTTTGAAATCAGCGCACATTATAATGGAGGAAAATGAAGAAGAAATAAAATAAAGTGAGTATAAAAAAAGTAATAATAATAATAAATAGGTTTCATGTATGAAAATTCTCTCGTTCCCCCAAATTTTCGCGTTCCAAAGTCATAAGTCCCCCAATATTTTCATTTCAATGTTAAGGCGAACATACACACACACACACACACACACACACACCACACACACACACACACACACACACGACACCACACACACACACACACACACACACCACACACAACACACACACACATGGCACACAACAACCACACACACACAGCACCACACACACAGACACACACCCGACACACACACACAACAACACACACACACACACACACACAACACCACACCACACACACACACAACACACAACGCACACCACACAACGACAACAACACACCCAGCACACACCCAACAACACACCATCCACACACACACAACACACACACAAAACACACAACCACACACACACACATACACACGCACACAACACACACACACACACATCACCACCACACACCACACACAACACACCACACACTCTTGATAGATGATGTTCTATGAGAAATTAATTTTTTTTTTGATGACCTGACCTGACCTAACCTAACTAAACTATAACTGCAAATTTTAATTTTTTCCAATTTTAATTGAGTCTCTTAATTTTATTTTTTAATTTTTTTATCTTTTGCCATTATTTTAAGTTTCCCCTAAAGTTTTGAAAAGATATAAGGAAAATGTTTTTATGGTTTTTGGTATCCAGTTTTAAATTACAGTTTGGAAACGTGCCGATAGTAATGATTTTTTGGAGTGTATTTATAAAATTAATAACTATTAATTTTTTTTTTAGTTCTTGCATTACAATACGCTGAACTTTAAAATATATTTAAGTTTTTATGTAGATATAGCTGTTTTTCTTTTTTGAGTAGCAGGGACCAATCTGG
>JABUQX010080695.1:5000-22500 GCA_015478945.1 Trachelipus rathkii
TTAAAATAGTATCTTAAGGAATAATAAAGCAAATATAATATTAATAACCTTTTTATGTTTGTGTTTATTCAAAAAAATTTTCATTTCCATTTTCCAGTAAGTATTAACAAAGTTTAGCTACTAGCTTTTATGTTCTAACATTATTACAATTTACAAGAAGATTCTAGCTACAATATAAAGAATAGAAATAATGAAAGAAGAGACTCAATTAATCAGCTGAAAAAAAAAAAAAAAAAAAAAAAAAAAATACAAACATGACATAATAATAATATAATCCTTTAAGATAAAGATAGATATCATTCATACTCAAATTCAAAATTCTCAAATTGTGATGCAAACATTTAGCTTTCACTAGTATCTGGCGGGAGTCTGTTCCTTTTGGGGTGTTTTATATTCCCCTACACTAAAATACGCTGGCTCTCGGGACTGATGAGGGAGGAATGATAAATATTTGCTTGCAAGCACTGGTAATAATGGACAACCTTGGACACATTTCATGCACCACATGAAAGGATTCTCTTCTGTAGGAGGCAGCTCATGTTTTCGTAGAGCTTCATCTCTCTTTCACAGATGGCAAATTTGATTATCTTGCTCCTTGCATGACTGTCCTCTTCAGTTTTTTCAAATGAGGTTCTTGGGGTAATTTTCTTTGAAGGTGAATGAGAAGTCAATGCAATTTGCGGCCATGAACTTATCAAAGTCTACATATCCAAATCCTCTTCATCTTCAGTAGTTTATTTTGCTGAAAAGCCACCATCATCAGTATCAGTGCTGTTGCCAGGGGTTTGCTGATAAGGCGGCTTCCACTTCTGTGAATCTTTTTTTTCTCAAATGATCACGTTCCGAGGTTTATGCATTTAGTGCCATTTAGAAGTGGTTCACGTCGGAGTATGCCATTCTCGTGCGGGGTTTCAGCTAGCTTAAGGAAATTCTTATTAGAACCTTTTATATATTGAAACTAAGTTTATTACAAAAATGTAACAAAAAAAAATTATTTTCTTCTATTATTTTTTTTAGTGTTTTTTTTTTTATACAGTTTTTTTTTATGCAGATTCCAAATATGTTTTTAGTTTTTCGCATAGCATCGACCTGGTTTTTATGTTACGAGGCAATACAAATAATTAATTTGGCATCCTTTCACTTTTTGTAGGGTCGTTTACTGCAATCGCGCTGAGTAAAGGTCAGTTGCCATTAATGTTTTAAGAGATACAGACATAAAACTTATCATATATATATATATACTATATATTATATATATAATATATATATATATATATATATATATATATATTAATACTATATATATATATATATAATTATATAATAATATATATATATATATATATATATATGAGAAGAAAACAGAAGAAAAAGGCCAAGAAAAGAGAAGGATTTGAAAATCCAGAAGAACATCTTACCATCTTAAAGAAGAATGAATTATGGAATTGAGCAAATATGTTTAAAGCAATGAAAATGGGAAAATTACATCTTACAGTTAATAAAAAAAATTCTGGGTTGACATAGTCACGAAATTAACAACTACAAAATAATAACAATATGGTGTGAATGCACTCAAAAATGTCACAATTAGTTTTTTGAGAAACAGTTGCTTTATTTTCGATATCAATTGATTATATGAAGAAATGGATTTTCCCGCACGGCAGTTCTTATGAAGATTCTCTCGGCGGGGTGGGAGAATTCTATTGGCGACAGGGCTAAGCAATCGGCCTTTACTTTCTTGCTTGAATACTCCAGGACCAGCATCAGAGGCTTATGTGGTTAGAAACACGATCTTTTTGGAGGCTCTGGGAACGAGTTTCGACGGCCGCAAATGGAAGATTGCAGGTTCCACTGGAAAGGGTGAACTACTTAAGAGTATTTACCACAGGACTGGGCATCGGAAGCATTGCCTGAGAAATACTTTTCTAGAGTGCTCTTAGTCAAGTGTTTTGATGTCAGAAGGAGGAGATGCTGGTCTAACTGACAGGGCAAAAGCTCTATCTTGGAGATGGTATATATATATCATAATTATATAGCTAACGATATATATTATATATATATATATATATATATTATATATATATAAATATATTATTATATATATATATATATATATATATATATATAATATATATATATATCCATTTTTTTTATCTACATTCTAGTGCTATGATATAATTGAAGGGAGGTACGCAAACTTAAATATCTTTTATAATAATTTTCAGAATAATTAGTATAAATATAATAAACATTTGTACAGTTTGCAAGTAGACGTGTAAACGTTCAGAAGATTCCATCATTTTGTTATGTATGTGGATATTATGCTAGTTCTAAGAACATTTCCACCAAAATTGTGAAGGGAACCAAGTATTGGATAGCGTACAGGCTCTACTTTGGTATGCCTATTGGTGATTAAGATAAGCACTGGGCACTTCATTATATGTGGAAGTTGTAAAACACCCTAGAAGGGATTGGCTAAGAGAACAAGAAAACAATGCTTTTTGCTATTCCGAGATAATAGGTGAGAGCCAATTTGAATCACTATGATGACTTGCGGACTTCTGCATGGTGAATATTACAAACTATGGAAAAGGTAAGGAAGGGAAATCTCTTCATCCCAGATATTCCCTCATCCCCAGAACCCAAGTCCTCATAAAAGAAAACTTACTATACCTTCACCATACTTCCTGTAAGTAAATTTTTTTTTATGACAAGTCCAGACATATAAAAGAAGAACACGTATGTTCCTCAAATATACTGTAGGCAGTCTACTTTTTTATATCTATAATATTATATACGGTATATATATACTATATATATATTATATAAATATATATATATATTATATATTATATATATAATATTATATAATAATATATATATAATATTATAATATTAAATAAAATTTAAAAAATTAAATATTTATATTAATAATATATATATATATAATGGGCAAGGTTTTTCTCTTTTCTTTTCTAGAAGATAATGAGCTATTGAAACATGCTTAAATATGCTTAATTCCTTGAAATTGAAGGAAAAGATGAGCATAATTGAAAATGATGCCTGGTGTGCATTCCGTAATGTGGTTCAGGGATTTATAGGAAATTGTAAGAATCCAAATTACAACAGCTGATGAAATGCCTACATTGATTGTTATAAAATGGGGTGCCATGTGTCATTAATGTTGCGTTATTTATCCTCGCATGTTGGACTTTTTTTTCAGGGCGATGTAATTTTTAGGCAGACGTAAGTGAAGCAACTGCTGTAAGAATCACGATTGCACCAAGGCTATAGTGAGCATTCAGTTACACATGGAAAGCGGGATTCAGTTCTACGTTGGGATAGTGCCATGATGGGTGATTCATATGTGGGTTTTGATAAGAGAAGCAAATCGGCTTCACAGACAAAACACGATGAACAAATACATTTTAAATGCACAGCTCACCTGTGTTCCATATTGTTCTTGAAAATAGATCATTGATGTGATATGAAATTCTGGTGCACTCCTAGATAGGATTTGCTATCACTCTATACAATCGCTTCTATATTAAAATCTTTTTCTATAAGTTATCTCGATATACGAATAAGTTCCATTAAAATCGCCGATGTCAAGATATAAATATTGATAAGATCAAGCTACTTATACAGATGTTGAAAGCTTCAATAATTGTAGACACTTAAAAGTTTTAAAACTTAAATATTCGCTACCATACTCAAAGTATCTTTTTCATAAAAATCAATGAGGGCATCTTTTCATCAGCTGTTTTGTGTAATTTGGGATCTTTAGCAATTTCCTATAAATCCCTGAACCACATTACGGAATGCACACCAGGCATCATTTTCAATTATTCTCATCTTTTCCTTCAATTTCAAGGATTTAAGCATATTTAAGCATGTTTCAATGAGCTCATTATCTTCTAGAAAAGAAAAGAGAAAAACCTGCTATATATATATAATATATTAATATAATATATATATATATATATATATATTATATATTGGATGTAATTTAGAAAAATAATTGTATTTCCATTATTTCATGTGTTCAGTTCCAGGTCAAAGATAAAAATATAAAGGATTATATTACAAATAGAAAATTTAGATAAGACATATTTATTTTATGTGTATATAAATAGTGTTTTTTAGAATCTATATGAAAGTTTACTCCATAATATATTACTTCACCCTAAAAAAGTAGATAAGTATGGCACCAAGTATCGGATCTTTTGCCTAAACAATATATGAGTACCTCTCCAAATATAATGCTCACAACACATAGTCGTGGTATAACTATATCCTATATATATTATATTGATATTAAAATAAAGTTATAGCTGCTTACTCAATAATATACATTAATGAGGTATATACACTACGTTTTCTTATTTTATATGTATGACATTGTATCATATAAAAAATTCTATCTTATAATGAAGGTAATGGTGAAGGTAATTAAGGATATAGTATTTTCTATTATGAAGGAACTGGGGTTCTGGATGAGGGAATATCTAGGTATGGAAGAGATTCACCTTCTTTATACCTTTTCTAATATTCTATTGTAATAATTATTACTCACATTTGTCACAGAAGTTCACTCAGCAGTATCATCATGAGTAGGATTTACAATTGGCTTCATCATCACCATATATATCTGGGAATTAAGTCAAAAGTGTCATTGTTTTACTCATTAGTATTCTACTCTTATCATCAGGTCACGATCGCTCAATCATCCTAGGGTTGAGTATATTTACAACTTATCTCTTACTAATAGATTCTATGGAGTACTGTTCGCCAGTAACGACTGTACTCTTAGCACCAGATAATAGGCTACGGATCTCATGGAGTGCGCTCCGAGATATGACCTAGGATAAACGCTCTCTGTCACAAAGAACTAGTTGGATGTGTCTACCTTGTTTCTCCAACTATTTATATATTTTTGGTTGGAATCATAAGGGTCATATAGTCAGAGGAGACTTATCGTCGTACTACATATAACCCGCAGCATTGAGCCACTAGCAGCGAGATGAAGAATCACGTGTCTACGAAACAGATGTATGTACGCAGGAGCATAGCGATATAACACTATCTTGCACACCTTTCTCTATCCGAATGTATATAATTATAAGATTATTGATATATTACTAGATATCTATAGACTGTAATAATATATATATTATAAAAGTATTTAAGGTTATATTAGGTTAACTGTCTGAACCCGGTGAAATTCTTTAAAGTGCTGTTCATTCCTCACACACTCCGCTCCATATAGTTAACTAATATACTATATAATGCGACTATAGAAAATAGTATAGGAGACGTTTACAAACTGTGTAAAATCATTATATATTTAATTATTTGCTATATATCTAAAGGTAGATTTATATAAATAGGGCCAATTAAATTCATATAAGAGATCATAATCTGTATATATATATATTATATATATATATTATATATATATTATTGATTATATTTTAATTTATGTCTGCTGTAGTTAGAAAATATATGTACCGCCGTAGTAAATTTATTTTTTGTTTGTTTTAATTTTTAGTAGATATTTAAACTCTGATAATGAGACTTCTGTATATTATTATTATTTCAGAAGATAATAGAAATCAGTAAATAGTAATCATTTATTTAAAGTAAATTAAGAGTCGCAGGCTTTCATTATATAACGCCTTTATTATTCATTAATGAAATAAAGTAATACTACGCCATAATTTATCATCAGTAGAAGGATAAACTCGCAAATGTAAAAGAAGAGAAGACCATACGAAGAAGGAGAAAGATTAACAATAGAACAATAGAACAAGAAAATATAGGTTGCGCAACCATAAGTGATAGAAAAATATTATAGAAATACATAGAATATACAAGAAATTATATCATCATCATAATTAATGTGAATCATTGACTCATCCACATAATCATCATCAACATCATATAAAAGAAGCAGATAAGGAGGAAATTGCATTTCATCTTGAGGTACGTTATCATCAATTAAACAGTGCGCAACTCTGCTTTTAGACAATCAGGATGATATCTAGCAAAGAAAGATGCCCTACCTTTTCAGGAAAAGAAGAAGAATACAGAGACTGGAGAGAACGAGTGGAGGATTGGTTGATAGTGGAAGAAAAAGTAAAATATCCTGGTTTGGAAATACGTCTAGCACTGAAAGATAAAGCCCACGAACTATGTATAGATTTAGAAAGAGAAGAGTTAAAGAAGGATAAAGAGGGAGTAGAATTGATATTAAAAACCCTGGATGCAGTATATAAAAAAGACAGTAGGATGGATAAATTGGAGAAAACCATGAAATTATTCCGAATTGAAAGAAGAAAAGATGAAACCATGAAAGATTATATACTAAGATATGAAAAATATTCCAGGGAATGTGAAAATGCGGGAGGTGGCAAAATGTCACAGGAAATGAAAGGAAGTCATCTTCTGGGACAAGCAAAATTGAATTCAAATGATCTTCATGTAGCGTTGGGAGCCTGCGGCAAGGAGGAATATAGCTATGGAAATATTAAAAATGTACTCACACGAATTTTTCAGGAGCAAAGAGAAAAAGAAGAAGAGAATAAAGAAGCTTGTTGGATGGAAGGAGACAAGAAGAATCCTGTTAACAAGAAATACGGAACTGTTACCAAATGTTTTAAATGTAGATCGGAAACACATTGGGCGAATAAATGTCCAGTGAATAAGAGAACATGTTATATTTGCAATGCAAGTGAACATTGGGCAATAGATTGTCCAAAGAACTGGAAGAATAAAGGAAAGGTAGAACAAACAGAAAGAAATGAAGGTACTAAAAGAGAAGAAATAAGATACGTCTGGAAAATGAACAATGATGAAGAACAAGAAAGTTTAGAGGAACTGCAAGATGAAATATACGGCATAATAGACTCCGGAAGTGCAAGAACAGTGTGCGGTAATTTTTATATGGAAAGAATTTTAAGTAGATTAACCAAAGAACAAATTGAAAAAATGAACAATAAAGCTATAGAAGACCACACTGTGTTTCATTTTGGAGAAACATTATGTAAAGGGATAAAGAATGTTGATATACCTACAAAATTAATGGGAAACAAAGTGAGTATAAGAACAACAATAATAGAAGGAAACGTTCGATGGTTGATTGGAAAGGAAACTTTAGAAAGAATAGTCTTGTATAGTCTTTGAGAAAGGAATAGTTATAGCAAAGCGTTTTTCAGACTACATAATACCCTGTAAAGGGAAGAATGAAAAACATCTGAAGATCTCATTGATTAAGAAAATGGAACCGCACAAGATGTGGCTTGGAATAGACAGAGAGTGGTGGACCAACAAGGAAATAATTGGAAAAAGAATAGAAAAACTGCATTTACAATTCGGACATGCTAGTAGTGGAAAATTAATTGGAATTTGTAATGATGCATATAAGAAGAATGAAGAGTATCAAAGATTTAAGAAGACCTTGGAAGAGAAAATAAAAGAAATAGTGGGCAAGTGCGATACATGTATAAAATATAAAAGAACTCCAGCTAGGCCAATAGTTGGAATGCCTATGGCAAAACATTTTAATGAAGTGGTGGCACTTGATTTAGGAGAAATGGAAAATAGAAGATTTTTAATGATGGTGGATCTAGCAACAAACTATTGTCAGGCAGCATGGATAAAAGATAAAAATCCACTGACAGTGGTAAAAGCATTTATGGGGAAATGGCTGTCTGTACTCGGAATACCTAGGAAAATCTTATCAGACAATGGGTTGGAATTCCAAAATGAAGAAATGAAATCCTAACAGAAAAATTTGGAATCACCATTATGGCAACTCCATCAGAAAGTCCCTGGAGTAATGGAACATGTGAAAAAATGGTGGGATTGGTGAAAGACGGAGTGAGGAAATTGAGAGAGGATACTACACAAAACTGGGAGATAGCACTGATGTGGACAATAGCAGCGAGGAATAGTTTATTAATGAAAGATGGAGTATCACCTAATCAGATAGTTTTTGGAAAAAACAATTACACATCCCAGAGTATAAACAACGAGGAAATAACAACGAATGATTATGAAAATGCATATGACACCCTCTTGGAGAATCTACAAGCAAGAGAAAAGGCTAGAATAATACATGTACAACAGGAGGCTGATAAGAGATTAAACAAAGCCTTGTCCAAACCAATAAGAGAACATCATTTGGAAGAAGCAAAAATTGGAGATCTTGTGTATTATAAAAGAAACATGGAAAAATGTTGGAGAGGTCCTGCAAAAGTCATCGGTAACGATGGAAAGACAGTAGTAGTGAAACATGGGGGCACCCTACGAGAAGTAGCCAGAGTGCATATCACGAGAATAAAACAAACAGTAAATATTGAAGAAGGGAAAGAAGAAAATCAAAGAGAAGAAATACAAGATGATACATTGTCTGAATCAGACACTTATGGTTCAGAGACGGATGAAAGTGAAAAGGAGGAAGATGAAGTAAGGGTGGTTATACAAGAAGAGCAAGAAGATCTAAGCGAAACGGAATCAGAAACAGAACCTGAATCAGAAGAAGAAGAAGATGAGAACCAAGGAGAGGAAGAACAAGAAACACCGAAGGTGAGATTGGGGGAATCTTATGAGATAGTTGACAAAGAGACAAAGGAAAAATCAAGAATAAGAATAACAAGTAGAGCTGGAAAAGCAACTAGCCAAAAATGGTCAGATAGCTACAACATAATAGATTTAGATCATGGAAATGAGAAATGGATAGATTTGAGAAATTTCCAAGATATAAAACATATAGGTGGTGATGAAATATGGTTGGGAGATTTCGAAAATGAAGAGATACATAGAGCAAAAATGGATGAACTTAGTAGCTGGAAAAAGAAAGGAGTGTACGAGTCTGTACAAGAAAGGAATCAAAAAGCTATTACGACTAGATGGATCATTACAGAAAAATCAGAAAACGGAAGAAGAAAATGCAAAGCCCGTCTTGTTGCTCGAGGTTTTGAGGAACAAGGAGATTTAACAACTGATTCACCAACATGTGCCAACGAATCATTAAAAATGTGTCTTGCGGTAATTCAGAAAAATGATTGGAAATGCAAAACATTAGATATCAAAACAGCATATCTACAAGGGAAACCCATAGAGAGAAATGTGTATTTAAAACCTCCAAGAGAAGCAAAAACAAACTACCTATGGAAGTTGAAGAAAACCGTGTACGGTTTAAAAGACGCAGCGAGAATATGGTACGAAAGCATCATGGACATAATAAAATCACTTGGAGGAACAAAGAGTAAGTTGGAGCCAACTATAGTGTATTGGAGGAAAAACAGCCGAATCATCGGCCTCATGTGCATACATGTGGACGATATTTGCTATGGAGGGAATACTGAGTTTGAAGAAAAGATAATTCGAGAACTAAAAAGGAAATTGGAAATAGGAAAAGAGAGTGAAAGGAAATTTTGTTACATTGGTTTGAACGTGGATCAACGAAATGAGGAAATTATCCTAGAACAGAATTCCTATGTAAGAAATATGAAAGTACCAGATAAAAAGAGATTTAAGGAAGAGAGGATATTAAATAAAGAAGAACAAACAGAATACAGATCAATGGTTGGACAATTAAACTGGATAGCTCAACAAACCAGACCAGAAATATCTTACAATGTAAGTGAAAGAAGTAAATTTTGTAAAACGGCAACAACAAGAGATATGAAAAAAGTAATAAAAATTATAGAACAAGTAAAAGAAAAGGAAAACCAGATAATCATCTACCCTTAAGGGTAGAACAAAAATGGAAATCTTTTCAGATGCCTCTTTTAATAACGTGGGAAATGGACAATCTCAAATTGGGTACATAATAAGTATAGTAGATGAATTTAACAACAGGAGTCCCTTATATTGGAAATCAAAGGTGGCAAAGAGAGTGGCGAGATCCACTCTAGAAGCGGAGGCATTGGGTTTAGGTGAGGCTGCCGATGCTGGAATATATCTGAAAGCTTTATGGGAAGAATTAAATGAAGAAAAACTACCAATATTGATCACTACAATTTGAATTTGATTTCCCCTACTTCCTGACCAATTCTGCAAATTTTCCCTGACCAGCGTGCTCGTATTTTTGGTGTATAAAATATCTATTAATTATTATTGCAGCCTATTTACTCAGTTCATACATTAAATTATTGAAAATTTACTTTAGAAATTGTTCATCATCATGGATGAATTTAAAAAAATATTTTTTTTTTTTTAGTAATTAGCCTATACCTTACCCATAGCCGTCCAAAGCACTCCTTTTTTATTTTCCAAAACAAACAGTTTTATTATACAAAGAAAATAAATTAAAAAGCTTACATTAATAGCCTAGGTGAATAACGTCCACTGTGATCACAAAAGTTCTAAATGGGGAGATTTAGATTAACTTTTTCTTCTCAAGCATTTGAATTTTTGATTTTATAGCGTCTTCTTCTGTTAAAGCCTTCAGTTTTAACATCTTTCTCTGCTCTTCAAGTTTATTGATCTGTATGGATAATATTCTTTTTTCAACCTTTTTATTCTCTTCTTTTTCTTTCTGTTTTGACTCTTTGAGATGTTCTTCATATCTCCTATGGGCAGCTCTTACATTTGTCAACATTTTTTGAATGATAGGAACTTTATGAATACTTTCATGAGATCTTATAGCATTGTGCACTGTTCTTTGAGAAATCAGACATGTTCTTTCAGATTCTCCACTAAAATTGCTTAATTTATAGAAAACCTCCTTCCACTGTCGTATTTCCATGCGAAAATATCAGTCCTAATTTAATAATTTGCCACAATTCCGCATAATATTGATTCCCAGGTACTATAGAAGAAAAAAAACTCATCAAGTCTCTTAGAAGGACAATCACCATCCAAAAATATTTTGAATTTTAATTCAAGGGTAGAATGAGCTTCACTGCAAAGTAGAGTATAGTGCTTTTTCTTTCTCAGCAACAGAATCTGTGATTCGGTTATTGGTGCACAATGCCTCTAGCAATAAATCAAATCTTTGTTTCCCTTGTTCTGGCTGATGAAAAACTATACTAGGATCCAATGATGAGAGCCATTGGACAGGCTTGTACTTCAGAGGACATCTTTCTAATATCTTTTCTGTCATTTTGATTTGCACAGTCTGGCATTCAAGTTTGTCATGTAAATCTAATGCAAAAAGCTTAGTTGTTGGTTGTAGCAGGCATTTTACTGGACTTAAGAAATCTTTCCATAATATTTAGTACGAGACATTGTAAATCTGTGAACAGGAATGAACCAAGGTTCAGTTTGACGTCCAACCACTGGTCGTTAAAGACTTAGGGTTGGGATTAAAAAAAAACCGTTCGTTTTTTTTTAAAAAAAAACACGTTTTTTTTTAAAAAAAGACCAAAGGCCAAAATTTTTTGTTTTTTTTTGTTTTTTTTTAAAATTACTTTTTTTTTCAATTGCTGAGCACAATTTTTCAAATATTAGCATTAAAATACAGTAAATACAATATGTTAAGAGAGGTATGCAATATATAAAGTTAGATTTTAATTACTTAGCTAAAGTTTTATTTGTGCTCTAGGGCATATAATTATTACATTTCACATGATCTGATTATTATTATTATTATTATTATTATTATTATTATTATTATTATTATATATATATATATATATATATATATATATATATATATATATATATATATTATATATATATAATATATATATATATATATATAATATATATTATATATATATATATATATATAATATTCTGTTCATCTACCTTTTCTCCCCAAGACTGGTGGTAAGGTGCGTAAGAAGCAACGGAAAAGAAAAGCAGTAGAAGAATATGACAAAAGTCGAAAAGAAAGGAAGTCCAGCCTTACCCCTCCCCCCTCTGTACCATTACTTAGTAAGGACTCGTCAAAGTCAGAAAAATCCACCCTATAGCTTTCACGGGACTGCGACGGGCCCTTCACTATGGTAAATCGTCAGTGTAAAGGTGGTCCATCCCTTGGCCCAGGTGGGCCACAACCCATACCCTCACAAAACCCCGCATTCTTTCCTATTTGCAACTCCTTTATTTTCGCCTCTGCAAACTCCATTTCTGTCCTTTCCAAAGAAAAACCCCCCCATATCGTTACCTGACTCAATCCCACTTTTTCTTCTATCTCCCAGCTGGTCGGTTTCCAACACACTCGCCCTATACATCCGCTTAAAAACCGACTATCATTCCATTTTCATTTAAACGTGACCAAACCATCTCAACATATTTTCATTATTCTCTCGTTTACCCATTCTTCCACACCACACAACTCTCTAATATGTTCATTCCTATTTTAATCAATTCTTCTCACACCTAGCATGCCCCAAAGATTGTCCATCTGAACACAATTGAACTTAGATCTATACTTCTTAATATCCCAGACCATAGTCTCACTACTATACAATAACACAGGTAACACATACCCTCATGTAAGACCCTTGCACTCTAAAGACTTAGTCCTATACATTCACCAACGATTTTATTGCACCAGCCACCCTTCCTGGCACCAAACATATTACCTTAATATTTAAAACTCAGACACTTGTCCAGCTGTTCACCATCTAACATAACTTCCACTGAGGACTACTGTCCTCACTACAACCATAACTTACTCTTATCTACGTTTACTTTTTTTTCCCAAACCCCCCTTTCACCCCTCCTTTTACACACGTTGCCAAATCTCTCTACCAATTCTCTCAAACTCTTCAATCCGCCACACAAAACCAAATCATCGCATATAAAAGATAGGGCACCTCCACTCATCTCCATCATTCTAACACCAATTTTCCTGTCACGCCCACCTTCAATTCTTTCAATAACACCATCCATATACAAATTGATAACCAAGGAGACTAACACAAACCCTGCCTTCACTCCGCTATTAATACTAAACCAATCACTTTTTGACACCATTTATTCTTACACACGCTCACTATCGTCATACATCCTTTTGATTCCATTCAGAAGCCTACCACCAACCTATATATCACTAACACCTGCCATATAGCTTCCGCTATTAACCCTATCAATACCCCTGTTGCAAATCCACAAAAACTTAAATACAAAATTATTCTTCTTCTCTCTCATTTTTTTCTATCATTTGCTTCAATGTTAAAATTTGATCACACATCCTCTACTACTCCTAGACGCACCTTGTTCTTCACCCATCAGTCCTTCAGTCACTCGGCGCACTCTTTCGATCAAAATACAAACTTATATATTTTTTCCCTATAACACTCAATACTAATTCCCTTATAATTTTCTACAGTTCCCCTTTAATCTCCTTTACCCTTATATAAGGGTTACTATTACTGCTCTCCTTCAATCCTCGGAACTATACCCTCCATAAACGCTTTATTACACAACTTCAAGACCCAATCAATCAGAAACTTGCCTCCGTTCTTGATCATTTCACAGTAATTTCATCTATACCTGCAGATTTAACATTCTTCAACTATCTCACTCTACCCATTTCCTCTTCTTTGGTAATAACGCTCATCCTCAAAATCACCTATTCCTTCTTGCAACCATCCAACCACACACAGACAGTCACTATCAACCTCTTCATTCTACTGCAATATTATACAGATTTTCGAAGTGTTCTTTCCACACTCCCCTCACATCCTTTCATCAGTTACACAAAAACACCATCCTATTCATTATTCTGAGCAAGTTCCCCTTATTCTAATTTTTAACCTTTTCGCACTTCCTTCCAGCAGAGCTTCCTATTCCTTGTATGTCCCCCATTCATCCTCCTTCCAAACTGTTCCATTTACCTCTTCTTTCTCTTACGTATGCATCTCTTTTAGCATTTCTTTTTTTCCTCCTTAATAATTCCAAGCTCTTTTTTTTGAAACTTCAAATCATTTGCTTTTAGTACCCATCAAACCACGTTTTTTTTTTTAGCCTTTTTAACCGCTTGCATCACCTTCTTTCATTCCACCACTCACTGTTCGCATTCTTACTTCCTACTTTAGCCACATCCACATACTTCTTTGGCACTGCTAACAATTGCTTCCAGATTTTATTTAGTTTAGCTTTGATTCACTTCAACTGATTTACTTGCGAGCGGTTCTTACATACTTATCCTTAATACCTTGTTCACTAAACTTCTCACCTTAATTTACCCTCTTCCTTCCGTATCACCTTCCTCTCCATCCAAGTCCCCACTAACTTAGTTTTACATAAAGCAACATAATGATCCGATAATCCCATTCTAAAAACAACCTCACTGATTTAACATCAACACATACTTCAACAATCTCTTTCTTCCAACACAAAATCAATTATACTTTTCACTTCCGATACCATCTCTACTACACCAACTCTAGTATACTTTGGATACTCTTGTGTTTAAAAGAAAGTATTACTTACACACATCCCTCTCTCCCTCACAAAATCCATCACCTTCCTACCATTCTCATTTTTCCCGACACCAAAACCACCTTTTATACCATCCTTTTTTTTGATCATATATATATATATATATATATATATTATATATTATATATTTATATAATTTATATATATAATAAATCCGTATAATAGTTTAAATATTTAGGCCTAGAAGGGGTATTGGTAATACTGTATAATTTAAAACATCTTTAATATACATAAAAAGAGGTAATTTTAAAAAAAAACAAAAAAAAACATTTTGTTTTAAAAAAAAACCGTTTTTTTTTGCAAAAAAAAACCAAATTAAAAAAAACCGTTTTTATCCAACCCTAGTTAAAGTTAAGCTTTTTTTTGGCTTGAAGTCATTTTTATAAATAAATAAATAAATACCTTCAACTGCACAAAAATCAAAATCACTTCGTCAAACCTCAAAAAAAAAAAAAAAACACCTCAAAAAGTATAATTCCCTAAAAAGAAAAAGATATAAACAGATTAAGTCATAAGTCATACAGTCTAAAACACAACACATCCATATACCAATCACCTTCAATCGGAAGGATGAACTTGGAACAACTTCTACGAACAGAATAGGAAGAATAGTAGGTAATAGTGAACTAAAAATAGAAAGAAACAGGATAGAAGTAGATTTATGGAATGTCATTTCCTCGCCCATCCTTTTCATTCACTTATCAAATAACATCTCTCATTCCACAATTATAGCAGTAAGGAAAAAAATAATATCAAATATGTAACTTGGTCCATGGATCATTCTTCATATGTTTGGAAAATCAAAGGTGGCAAAGAGAGTGGCGAGATCCACTCTAGAAGCGGAGGCATTGGGTTTAGGTGAGGCTGCCGATGCTGGAATATATCTGAAAGCTTTATGGGAAGAAATAAATGAAGAAAAACTACCAATATGGATAAAAACAGATTGTCAAAGCCTTGAAAGAGCACTACACTCAACTTCGGCAGTATTAAATAAAAGATTAAGAATAGATATGGCCTATCTAAAAGAAATAATTGAAGAAAAAGAAATAGAAGAAATCACATGGATAAAATCACAAGAACAGATCGCAGACATTTTGACAAAAGAGGGTGTAAAAAAAGAAAATATACTGAAATATGTTAACAACTTAATATGAAGACATATTACAAAATGACAAATTGCAACACAAGAAAAAACTAAGATAAGAAAAAGAAAATAGAAAAAAAGAAAAAAAAAAAAAAATAGTATGAGTTTGATTATTATTTTATGTCTGCTGTAGTTAGAAAATATATGTACCGCCGTAGTGGGTAGTAGATATTTAAACTCTGATAATGAGACTAATCTGTATATTATTATTATTTCAGAAGATAATAGAAATATCAGTAATAGTAATATTTATTTAAAGTAAATTAAGAGTTGCAGGCTCTCTATTTAACGCCTTTATTATTCATTAATGAAATAAAGTAATACTAAGCCATAATTTATCATCAGTAGAAGGATAAACTCGCAAATGTAAAACAAGAAGAGAAGACCATACGAAGAAGGAGAAAGATTAACAATAGAACAATAGAACAAGAAAATATAGGTTGCGCAACCATAAGTGATAGAAAAATATTATAGAAATACATAGAATATACAAGAAATTATATCATCATCATAATTAATGTGAATCATTGACTCATCCACATAATCATCATCAACATCATATAAAAGAAGCAGATAAGGAGGAAATTGCATTTCATCTTGAGGTACGTTATCATCAATTAGACAGTGCGCGTTCTTGAACTACAATTTTTTAGGGGGCTCGAGCCTACGGGGAACCAGAGGGGGGGAAGAAGTCCCCCCCCGTCGTCACCTAGAAGCCGAGAGACCCCGACTCCTGATATCTTATGCAGCTACTCTAGGTATTCGTTAGTTTTTATTCATAAAAAGACTTACATTAATAAGCTTTGTACGCTGATTCCAAATATGTAATTAGTTTTTCCGTAAGTCTAATACTTTTTAAGATAACTCTCCTGGCCCTTTTATGGAATTATGCTTATAATATAATATATATATAATATAATATACTATATATATATATATATATATATATATATATATATATATATATATCTATATAATATATATATATATATATATATCTATCTACTATACTATAATATATATATAATAATAAAATAATAATAATAATATAATAATAATAATATAATAATAATACTAATAATATTGTTAGGACAGGTTACATAGATTTAAATAAATAATTATGATTTGCTGTGAAGCTTTTTATTGTAAAACTTATACACCCCTTTGATTTTATCAGAATAATAAAATTGTGTGTTAGGCTCTTAATATCATTAGTAACGGTTTAAGCATGGTTTTGTCCATACGGCTTTCTGTTTTAGTGCTGCCGAAATTAAATTCTGACACATGTGGGTTTCTAGGTATCAACAACAAATCGATTAATTTTTCCTAAAAAATTCGATTTCTATTAAGATCTGTAAACTCAACTACTCTACCCTTTTTATTTCTATGTTCAACTCGAAGCACTTTTTTTACAGTTGCAAGCACAAACACATGTAAAAACGGCTTTGCTCAGCAGTCACCTATTAAGGCATTTTGAGTAACTATTCAACCACAAAAGGAACGGATAATAGTCTCGAGAAGTACCCTTGAGTCTAGGGGATTTCCACGCAAAAACTATATTCAGCTTGTTTGAGCCATGGCAACTAGCCCAAAGTTTAACCATCATTTCTAGTAAATAGAATCTTTCCTTTAACTACTCACCCTTGTAGGAGTCTATGTCCTTTTAAGACCCATGTGGATTAAGAGTTCCCATGAACCGGAAGATTAGTAAAAATTCAAATAAATAAACCTGAACAATAAAATCAGTAAAGAATATAAAGATTGTATTAACAAATAAGAAATTAAAGCAAGCAGTCCAACACACGGCTCCATCCCTCTAGCACTAAAAGATGAAAAAGATATCGATTAAAATAATCGATTTGAATGTTATCACGATTATCGAAATATCGAGTCATACGACTCGATAGTTTTTCCGATATAATTGACAGATCGATAATTAATATTATATAT
>JABUQX010080695.1:27500-32552 GCA_015478945.1 Trachelipus rathkii
AAGCCGCATGATCCTATTTAGACTGTACCAGTCAACCAATAAAAATTAATAATTAAGAAGCCGCATTCGCCACTCTAGAATGTCCCAGTCAACCCATAATAAATAATAAATAAGAATAATACTTAAGAAGCCGCATAGGCCTATCTAGACTGTCCCAGTCAACCAATAATAATATATATAATTAATAATTAAAAATAACAATTAAGAAACCGCAATGACTCCTCTAGAATGTCCCAGTCAACTCATAATAAATAAGAATAATACTTAAGAAGCCGCATGGTCCTTTTTAGAATGTCAGTCAACCAATAAAAAATTAATAATTAAAGAAGCCGCATTGGCCCCTCTAGAATGTCCAAGTCAACTCACATAATAAATAATAGATAAGAATAATACTTAGAAGCCGGCATGGCCTGTCTAACTGTCCAGTCAACTCAAATATAAATTTAATAATTATAAAATAATATTGATAAAAAATGATTCTCTTACGATATCAAGTCAACTCAAATAATAAATAAGAATAATACTTAAGAAGCCGCATGTTCCTTTTTTAGACTGTCCCCAGTCAACCAAATAAAATAAAATAATTATAGAAGCCGCATTGCCCATCTACGAATGTCCTAGTCCACCCTAATAATAATAAATAAGCAAATAATCTTAAGAAGCCGGCATGGGCCTATCTAGAACTAACTTCCACGCCTATTCTTATCCTCAAAGCCAAAAATCTACTTCCTCGTTGCTTTACGTTGCGCCTTCTCCACATATCTATGTCTTTTCTAATAAGGTGCTCAAAATTGTAAACAATATTCAAATACTGGCCTAACATATTTATTATACGACATTATACAAAACAATAATATATATATATGAAATTAAGTCTTCATCTGGCATTAATTTTCAATTTTTAACTCTCAGGCGCTACGCTCGGTTCACACAATCTTTACAATGGAAGATAAAAAAACAGAGCAACACTAAAAGAATGTTACAGACTTAACGGGTTACAATGCCAATAGTTTGTTGAAAATTGAAAAATATATTAAAAACATATATATATATAGTTTTTTATTTTAATTTTTTTTTTTTTATGAATTAAATCACTTAAATATACAAAAAAAAAAAAAAAAAAAAATAAATAATAAATAAAAAAAAATCAAAATCAATAAAATCAAAAAATCAGGATTTCCTTTTAAAAAATCAAGTAAAAAACTCAGTTGATTTTTTTTAATTTGATTTGATATCCGTGTCATCCTTGTTCCAAATGCGATTTGGATGCCATATTTTGCAGCGTTTGTTTTATAAAATAAATACTCTTAATATATATATATATTATATATATATATATATTATATATATCATATTATATATATATAAATATATATATATATATATATTATTATATATATTATATACCTTATATATATTATATATATATATTTATAATATATATATATATATATATATATTATATATATATATATAATATATATAAAAGATATATAAATAATATATATATATATATATATATATATATATATATATATATATATATATATATATATATATATATATATATATATATATTATATATATATATATATATATAGATACTATAAATATATATATATATATTATATATATATATATATATATATATATATATATAACTATAATCTTATAATAATCACTGTATATATATTAAGATAAAAATTAGAGAGTCCTCTTCTTAAAAACTCAGACTCTATAGTTAAATAAAACAATTAATTAAAAACCACTTTAAAAAACTTTAATTGAAATGTAAATTACTAATATTTGACGTTTCGGGACCTAAAACAGCTCGGTCCCCTCCTCAGAACTAAAACTAATTTCTAAAAAGAATTTAACAATTTTTAAATTTATATATATATATATATATATATATATATATATATATATATATATATATATATATATATATATATATATATATATATATATATATATATATATATATATATATATATATATATATATATATATATATATATTATTATTTATTATATATAATATATTATATTATATAGATTGTTGAATAATATTGTTTATTCTATGAAAAATTATATTTTATATATTTTGTTTTGGCTACTTTGCCAGTAGAAAGAATTCTGGCAACATGGCCATATTTTGCTAATGTTTCATAGTCTTGTTTATTATTGTTTACAAATATAGTAATAGCGTGAATCTCGATGTTTAAACACGCGTGTGTACTTTAGGGTTAAGTTTCTAGTAAAATATCCATTTTATTCTAGTGTTTCATTATTCTTATGTAGGTTGTTACCAGTAGATACGATCTACTTTAACATGGTAGCTGAGAGTAGTTTGTAACAAGCCTAATTTGAATGTGAAACAGAAAATGGAAAGTAGGCCTAGGTCAGCCCTATAATAGAATTAGGAAATAGGCCTAGATAAACCCTATAATAGAATTAAGAAATAGGCCTAGATAAACTCTAAAATAGAATTAGAATTAGAAAGCCTATTATATAGTTAAATATGGATTTCTCAATGCAGAAAATTGATTCACTACAAGGTAAGGCAAACTGGGAAGATTGGAAGCATCTTATGCAAATAAGGCTAAGTGGTATACCAGATGCAATAGAAGCAATCAATGGTAAATTAGAAAAGCCCCAAGAACCCAGTACTACAGCAACAGTTGAAGAGAAAAATGCATACAAAAAGAAATTAGACAAATTCAACAAAACTCAATCAGATGTAATGTTTTTGTTGGTTTCAACCTCAAGCCAAAGTATTAGAAGTCAAATAAGGAATCTTTTGAAGCCAGATGAAGTATGGAAGGAACTACACAATCTTTTTGCAGGAGTTGAAGAAAACAAAGTTTACAATGTTTGTTCACAGTTTTTTTCTTACAAATGGAATGAGAAATTAGACATGGCTGGAAATTTATCTTCAATAAGACAGCTCTGGGGTAATCTTCAGGAAGAAATTGTCAAAATTCAAGAGAAGAATGAAGGTACATTGCCAGAGATATTTCTCATATGTAAGATTTTTGAAATTTTGCCAAAGGATTATTCAAATTTCCAAACTACATGGCTCATGATTCATAGTAATAGAAAAGAAAGAAGTATAGATAATTTGGTAACTTGGCTTTGCACAGAAGCAAATAAGTTGGCATCAAAGGTTAAGTCAGAAAATCAAGAAGCGTTAACAATAAAAGGAAACTACAGAGAAATTAGTACCAAAGATAAAATGAAGAAATTTCCTTGTAATTACTGCCATTTAAAAGGTCACTGGATCAAAAATTGCAGAAAATGGATTGCAGATGGTAGACCAGAAAGAAAAATGAAGCCAGAAAGAAATGCAAATTTTGAGAATAAAGAAAATTCAAAAGCTAAAACAGAAGTTAATGCTTTTATGTTAGCGGTAGGTGAACAAGTTTTTATTTCTGAAGAAAATGATAAAGAAAATTAGTCAGTCATGCTATACTAAAAGAATAACTAAAGTGAAAAGTTATTTTAAAACTTTTAATGAATTTGATCATTCAGTCAAGGTAAAATCAGCAAATGGTCAGGAAGCAAATGTGTTAGGATATGGAACAATTGAAGTAGAATCAGTTGTAGATGGAAAAATATCTCAATTATTTTTGAATGATGTTTGGTATGTTCCTGATATTAAGAAAAATTTATTTTCAGTATTGGCAGCTCATGATAAGCATCCAAATAGTGAATTTATATCTGAACCAAGTGTATGTAGTTTTATGGTAGACAAAAAAGCCTATTTTAATGGCTATCGTAAACTAAAGGAAGGGCTATTCAAAGTTGCAATGAAAGCTAAAATCTCCCATTTACCAGAAATAAATGCACTTGAAGAAAAGGATCTATTACAGTTATATCATGAAAGAATGGGACATCAGGATAGAAGACACATAAGAAATCTGATCAAAAGAGAACTAAATATTGAAACTCACCTTGATAACAGAAATTGTACAGGATGTATAAATGGAAAAATGCATCGTCAGAATTTTGGAAAAAGACCAAATAGTACTAAACAAGGAGAATTGCTATTTGCAGATGTTTGTGGACCATTTCAAGTATTATCAAACTCAGGTTATAAATATTTTGTATGTTTCAAAGATGATTTTTCAAAAATGAGATTTGTATATTTTATTAAAGAAAAATCAGAAGTTGTAGAAAAATTGAATCAAGAAATGATGGTTCAAAGAAAATTAGTCAGTCATGTTATACTAAAAGAATACTAAAGGAATTTGGTATGGAAAATTGCAATGCAGTGTCAACACCCATTTTAAAGGATAATGTTACACATGACATTGAAGCCAGGGAGAGTTTTCCTTACAGATCAGCAATAGGAGCTCTTCTATATCTTGCAACAGCAACAAGACCAGATATTGCATTTGCTGTTAATTATCTTGCCAGAAGTGTAGAAAATCCATCAATAGAAGATGTTACAAAAGTTAAAAGAGTGTTCAGATACTTGAAGGGTACACAAGAGAAGGGTATTATTTATAAATGTGATTCTGAACAAGATCATCTGGAAGGGTACAGTGATGCAGATCATGCTGGGGACTTAAGAACAGGGCATTCAACAACTGGAATTGTTTGTTTATATGCTGGAGGAGCAATTTCATGGAGTAGTCAAAAGCAAAGTTCAGTTGCTATTTCAACAACAGAAGCTGAAATTATGGCAGCAAGTGAAGCAACAAAAGAAATTGTTTGGCTTCATCAACTTTTGCAAGAAATTACAGAAGTCTTCAAGAAACCTACTCTTTGGATTGACAATGAAGCAGCTATTAAACTCAGTAAGAATCCAGAATTTCACAAAAGGACCAAGCATATAAAAGTACGCCATTTCTTCATTAGAGAAAAAGTTCAAAATGATGAAATAGAAGTACTCAAGATTAGCAGTGAGAATCAACTTGCAGATGGACTCACAAAGCCTCTACATCAACCAAGGTTAATGATGCTGAACGGAAAAATTGGAATGGACTAACCAACGTTGCAGAATAAACAATAAGGGAGAGTGTTGAATAATATTGTTTATTCTATG
>JABUQX010080696.1:0-10000 GCA_015478945.1 Trachelipus rathkii
GGTGTACTTCGTTCAGTTCGGAATTTACTGGGTGTTAACCGTTTCGCATTTATCGTAAACGCACTTTCGCGTTTTCGTGCGCCGCTTCAGTTATGAAATATGCATCATTAATTATTTATTAATCATTTACATGTCATTTTGGTATGATAACTTAACTTATTACAGTATAGTGGCATAAATGTATTTAGCTCTTCATGCACTCTATTAAATTCACACCTAATGCTACTACTACTACTACTACATTTGTTGACAACTGAAATATGACAATTTGCAGTTATATCAATGTGCTATCTATTATTAT
Source organism: Trachelipus rathkii (assembly GCA_015478945.1). NCBI lineage: Eukaryota > Metazoa > Arthropoda > Malacostraca > Isopoda > Trachelipodidae > Trachelipus > Trachelipus rathkii. Next base: position 302 of record JABUQX010080696.1, read on the forward strand.
AGATATTTATGTATATATATATATATATATATATATATATATATATATATATATATATATATATATATATATATATATATATATATATATATATATATATATATATATATATATATATATATATATATACTATATATATAAAAAAATAAATACACACCTATTTTCACCCTGCTGGGATTCGACCCTGGATCCTAGCAGATATTTTTCAATACAAATTTAGATTGTGTGAAGATTAGCAATTACTTTACTTTGTACATCTTGACCCCCGTTCTTAAGTATTTTCACCTTGTGCGGTACCCTGTTTGGCCCCAGGCCCGAGTGCAGGAAGATGTGAGCGGCATGTCCTATTAGGTGGGTGCGAATATTCACCATAGGAAGTATTGTCGGGTTCTTCTTTTAGCTCATCGTGGTCTGGTGGTCAAACACTTGCACGTATATCTGCTAGGGTCCAGGATCGAATCCCACCAGCAGGGTGAAATGCTTTAGGGGTGTATTTTTCAATATAAATTTGATTGCGTGAAGATTTGCAATTACTTTATTTTGTATATATATATATATATATATATATATATATATATATATATATATATATATATATATATATATATATATATATATATATATATATATATATATATATATATATATATATATATATATATATATATATATATATATATATATATATATATATATATATATATATATATATATATATATATATATATATATATATATATATATATATATATATATATATATATATATATATATATATTATATATATCTATATATATTTGTATCTATATATATATAAGTAGTAGGAGAGCTATTTAGGACCTGATTGGGAAAAATATTGACCCAAATTTTACTCCATATTGGAGGGAGTCTCACCCAGGGTAAAAAATGATATTAATTTTACCTGCCCTTGACCTTTTCTGACCGCGACCTTTTTTTGAGCTTGAATTTTTACCTGACCTTGACCTTTTGGGCCTTGACCTTTTGAGAACCCTAATTTTTTGAAAACCCTAATTTTTAGAGAACCCTAATTTTTCGACCAACCTTTGGTCTTCCATGGGTCATTTTTGGCCCACGGTATTTTGGCAACCCTAATTTTTTTGATAACTAATTTTATTTTCAAAACTGACCTGATTTTTAGCAACCCCTTGAAGGGTTATATAAGCTGATTTGCGTAAGCAACAGTTGTACATATTACCCCTATTTTTAATTGCGATAACCTTAACCCAGTCTTCATGGGTCAATTTTGCCCATTTTGGCCACCCTTTAGGGGCTTAGCCCTTTTTGATGTCTTACCTTGTTTGACCATGATAACTGCAACCCTTTGGTCTTCATAGGTCATTTTTGCCCACATTTTTGAGGAACCAGAATTTTTGAGAACCCAAATTTTTGAGCACGCCAATTTTCGACCAACCCTTTGCTCCAAAGCTTGACAGATACCATGGGTTGACCCCAGTGGTTTGTTCTTCATGGTCAATTTTGACCCCACAGTAATTGTGTCCTTCCTTTAAGGGCTTCATACGCCACGATGTCTTAACATTGTTTTGTTCATGATATTTAGGCCTTGGCCTTACCATATACCATAGGTTATTTTGGCCCGCTAATTTTTACCTCGTGGCCCACCCTTCACATATTTCGTTCCTAACTTGTACGCATGTATGGACCTACCCTAACTTGAACACCTACACACGTGCGCGTGCGCACACACACACACACACACACACACACTTACACTTATACAGACATTCACTATGACACTTACATTTACCCATAGACACTTACATTTACACTTATACACACGCGGTCACACACACACACACACACACATACCATGGGTCAATTTTGACCCACGGTAATTTTTTGTCCTTCCTTTAGGGACTTAGCCCTTTTTTGATGTCTTAACCTTGTTTGACCATGATATTTCGGACTTGACCTTGCCATATACCATGGGTCAATTTTGACCCACGCTAACTTGATGGCTTTGATGGTTCCCAATCACCGTAATAAGTATCTAGTGATGTTCTATTAGTGTTCTATGATTATTCTATGAGTGCCCGAGGTGAGTGCCAGGTGGTTTTCAAATTGATGTAATGAGTGCCAAGTGATTGAAGTAGGTGCCACATAGTTATGAAGTGAGTCATAGTGCCAACTGAGTGCCACTTTTTCAAGCCTTTTCTAGCCTCCCCTGAGCCTAGAATAGCCCTAATATGGGTGTCTACCCCTAGGTTATAAGGTATGAGGAATCGAATGGTGTATATTACAATCTGCTAGAATGCTTCCTACTACGAGTTAGTATTTTTCTAACACTTATAGCATGACAGAATATATATCTAAAGAGTTACACAGTTGAGACAGTGACCGCAAACGAAACCGAGGCCGCGTGCGCCCGCAGGCGCAAAATTACCGCGTAACCGCCGCCGCGTGCGCCCGCAGGCGCAATATTTCCGCGTAACCGTCGCCGCGTGCGTCCGCAGACGCAAAATTCCCGCGTGAACGAAAAATATGATATCAATGTAAACTATTCAAAGAATTTCTTTTCAAAATAAACTATGAGTCATTCATTTTTACTACAATTGTACGAAATTTTATTAAAAACATATACTTTACATACCTTAAAGCAGTAAAGCAGTAAAACAATAGAGGTGTTATTACCTAACACCTAGGGGATTAGTATGCTTTTGTTTTACTGCTTTACTGCTTTAACTCATGTTTTACTGCTTTAACTCATGTTTTACTGCTTTAACTCTGCTTTACTGCTTTAACTTTCTGCTTTACTGCTTTAACTTTCTGCTTTACTGCTTTAACTTTCTGCTTTACTGCTTTAACTTTCTGCTTTACTGCTTTAACTCACATACATTACATACCTTAAAACTAGTAAAAAACAGTAAAACAACTAAGTGTTACCTAACTTCAAGGGTTCACCACCTTTATTTACTGTTTGCTGGCTTTAACTGCTGCTACTGCTTTAACTTTCTCAGCTTTTGCTGGCTAACTTTCTGCTTTACTGCTTTAGCTCATATATTTATTAACATTATGTTTTCTTTTATATTTTTTTATTTTTGTTTTATTACTTTTTATTTATTATTTCTATTTTTATTTTTGTTTTAATACTTTTTATTTTTAATTTGTAATGTAAGAATAAAAACACACAGAGTTTCTGTTATATAAACATTTTATTTTAATAAAATTGTACGTTATTTTAATAAAATTGTACGAAATTTTATTAAAAACATATACTTTACTGCTTTACAGCTTTAATTATTCTCATTATTCATTATTCACTTAACGAGTATGGATGTGGAGAAATTTACGTTCCGAAGTCCGGCTACATGTCTTGTAGCTGGGCCGACAGGATGTGGTAAAACCTTTCTATTATTAAATATTTTAAAGGAAATGGAGATATTTGAACAAACCCCTGTAAAAATAATATGGTGTTATAATGTTTATCAGGAAAAATTTAAAGAATATAAAGATGTGATTCAATTTCATGAAGGCATATACGATATTAGATCGCTGGACAATATACAAGGACACAAAATTATTGTATTAGATGATTTAATGCACAAATTGAATTTGGAAATAGCAGAAGCGTTCACAGTTTATTCTCACCATCTAAATATCTCTGTGTTTTTCATAACGCAGAATATTTTTCATCAAAGCAAGCATATGCGAAGTGTTTCTTTAAACACACAGTATTTACTGTTGTTTGGACAGAGAAGAGACATGAGTCAAATTAATGTATTGGCAACTCAAATGTTTCCTCTTCAAAGGAAAGAGTTCTTAAAAGTATATAAAGAGGTTACTTCAATCCCCCACGGTTATTTGATGTGTGAACTTCACCCCAAAAACACGCACAGAGTGCTGCTCCGTACCCACATTCTCCCCTATGAGATAGAAACTGTATACATACCTGAATAATGAGTGCTCTAGTTGCAAAGTATTTACCTCTTATAAAAAAATTTAAAAAGTTGAAACCATCTGAAAAACGTAAACTAATTAGGGAGGATGAGAAATTCATCCAGTGTGTATGTGAAGTCTGTTTAAATCTTATAAAAGGAAATGTTCCTTTAAACAGACCTCAGAAGGTAAAGCTACGTCGTTATAGAAGCATCATTAAAAAACTCTCCCTCAACATTAAAAATTTGAAAAATAAAAAGAAGTTACTACAGAGAGGCGGAGGAGTATTCCTACCATTACTCCCCTGATAACTAAGTGGTTGTCCCCATAATGAAGAAGGTTGCTGTACTTCCATATAATGAGTATGAGAAAATGAAGTATAATAATACAGCATCTGTACAGAATTCAGTTCCTCAGATTCATCATTCACAACCTCAATATGGACAGTTATTGCCGCACACTGCGCAAAATCCACAATCACAGTTTCATCATTCACAACCCCAATACACGCAGATATTACAGCCCAATGCATTGACATTACATCCTCTTTCACATCAGCAACAACAGCTGCACCAACAGAATCCTTATATTGTGAACGATTCATTATCTTTCCAGCAGCCTCTCCTAGCTTATATGATCCTAAAGTTGAACAGATAACCAAATATGAGAAAGAAGTGTACAGGATATTAAATTCAGACATTAACATCCATGAGAAACGCATCTTATACCAGGATGCCATACAAAAATTGATAGATCTTAAAGACTTGCACCTACATCCATCCCTACGTATCCCGGTAACCGATGATGTAGATATACCTAATGAAGTAAAACTTGAAGTGAAAAATGAAGATAAATTTAAAAATATCCTAGAGGAGAGCTTACCTAATAGAGTGCGTAAATCAGGAATAGCTTTATATAATATTTTAAAAGACCAATTAACTTTGAATGAAGCAGGACAGATCGTAATTGATGATGAAATAGTTAAAGGATCAAATATTGTGGATTTGATAGCTGATCTCTCACGTAACTGGAAGAAAGGACCTGTAAAAGGATGGAATGATATCAAACAAGAACTTCAGACTATTAATTTCCCCAGAACTTTAATCTTAAATACAAGCCGATTAGCAGACTTAGATAATATCCCCATGACACCTAGACCTGATTCAAGTCCATCAGGCACTTCTTACGCATCAGATAAATTTAAACGTGTTACCAGAGGCCGACTAAGAAAAACACCTTATAATAGGTCTAGTTGGATTAAATCGTAATTATGTATTATCATATATATTTAGTTGTAATGTTTGTGTATAAATAAATGTTATTTTAAATCTTTTTCTCTTTTTTTTTTCTATAGAAATTATATCACATTTTTCCTTGACAAAATATATATATATATATATATATATATATATATATATATATATATATATATATATATATATATATATATAACTTTTATATGTATATGCTATATATATATATAACGCTTACACGTGTGTCAGTAGACAACATGGCGGCGAAGGAGGTAGTTGATAAGTATTACTTCAATCTGAGGGAGCCAAATAGTTTTGGGGGCTTCACTAGGTTTGCTTTAAGGTATCCTAATATTGAGAAAAAAGAGTTAAAAGCATATTTGGAGGGTGAAGAGGCATTTACTCTACATAAACCTGTAAGAAAAAAATTTCCTACACGGAAAACCATATCTCCGCAGCTCGATAGCATATGGCAGTTAGATTTATCGGAAATGATTAAATACAGCTCTTATAATGAAGGTTTTCAATATATACTTTTTACAATTGACGTATACTCTAGATACTTGTGGTTGAAACCAATAAAAGATAAAAGATCAGCTACAGTTGCCGATGCTGTACTTGAAATTATAGAGGACGAGCGGAGAACACCTAAATCATTTTGGACAGATTCAGGAATGGAATTCAAGGGGCGAGAGTTTCAGGAGATGCTCTGGGAGTATGGTATAAGCTATTACAATACATTTTCCGTAAACAAAGCGGCAATAGTTGAAAGAGTCCAACGTACTATTAAAGAACGCATGCATAGATATTTTACTAAAATGAATACTTTTAAATATATTGATATACTGGACGATCTGGCTTATTCTTATAACAGGTCTTACCATAGAACTATAAAGTCAACTCCTTTAGAAATGTCAAAAACTAGAGGACGTATGGCGCATATGGGTGAAAAAGAAAACAAAATAAAAGATAATTCAGGAATAAAGGTAAACGATTATGTAAGAGTTTCTCGAACAGAAGAAAGGTTTAGAAAAGGATATGAATCCGGATGGACTACGGAAGTTTTTAAAGTCCACAATATCCAACCATTCAGTCGTGATAGTTTAAAGTTATATTATCTGGAAGATTTAAATGGTGAAAAAATAAAAGGCGGATTTTATAAGCAGGAAATACAAAAAGTAAGGTTCAATCCTGTAACTCATGAATATAAAATTGAAAAAATATTAGCTACGAGAGGTAAAGGAAAAAATAAGCAGTTACTTGTGAAATGGCGGGGATATCCTGCCAAGTTTAATACTTATATAAAAGCAAGTGAAGTTAAGAATCATTAATCAGTTGTCATTATAATCATGGAGAGTGTAGATCACTTTTATATAACTCTGCCTTCTTCAGCCTCCTTGGATTTACATCCTGATAATAAACTCTCGGATTTTACAACTGTGCTAATGAATCCTATACAACTTGAAAGAGAGGCATACGAAGTAGGATTATGTGAAATGATATTAAATACGGACATAGAAAATTTGCCTCACAATCTATTCTGGATGACGGTGTACAGAAGTGTAGAATGTGTTGAAACTATATTACAAGTGGAGAATACTCGTTTTCTGAAAAGAACAACATTTGCTACAAAAGAATACTTCATTGAAGAATTTACTTTGCGACGGTCTTATTTTAAATCGGTACCTGCTATTTTTAGTCATTTAAACGTTCTCTTTGATATGAGTATTATGTGTAAGGACTTGGTATACAAAACTGAAATGCGTACCTATGAAGATAAAGTAATAATATCTTTAAGTTCAAAAGTAAATGTAAACCTACGAGACCGGGACATGTTTTTTCTCGAACGATCACCATGGCAACGTAAACATATTCGTAGACGTGATGCTGAGTTGGATATACTTCATGATATCCCTACTATGTTGAAGAGGGTTATACTATCTGTGGAGAATAAACGCATGACTCCACATGAACAAAAAGATGAAGCAGATCGAGTACTGCATTATACATGTACCCCATCCGAGATGCTCAATCATCCAGGTATGGCTTATGTATATACAAATATAATTGAACATCAATATGTAGGTAATACTAAAGCTCCTTTATTAAGAGTAGTATATTTTCCCAAAGAGAGTAAAGTTATAACATTCCCTAATGTTCATTATCTACCTCTGAATAGATCAAATTTTGACTCTGTACGCATGCATATAAGTGCATATAAGTGCATATCAGTGCATTGTTATGCAAAGTTCATATTAGAAAGAAACAGATGCAGTAATTACAGCATAATGGAATATATAAGAGGTGTAGTCAGATATATTTTTCATTCATTAACATACTCTCACAGTGTAAAGATAGTATAAGAAAGATACTCCTGTAATAATGGACGAAGAAAGGGTATTCAGGGGAACAAAAATGCAGAGGGGGTATGGTCTTGGTGGATTTTTTGCCAAGCTATGGAGAAGTGCAAGGCCTTTACTCAGGAAAGGCGGGGAATATATAGGTAAAAAAGCTATAAGAACAGGTTTGCATACTATTCAAGATATTGCTGCAGGAAATAATCCTCGTACAGCATTAAAAAGACGCATAGCCGATGTTTCAGATGAGATGTTGGATGATGTTAAGCGTAAAATAAGACGTAAAATGTCAGGACAAGGTCGAGGGAACAAGAAGATTGTCATAAAGAAAAAGACTAAGCGGAAAAAAACTCTAAAGAAAAAATGTATTGATGTATTTGCTATTTAACTACTAACTGATAACTTTTATACGAGCTGTGTATATAAGTAAGGTTTTTCATGAAAATGTTCATTATACGGCCAGAGCTCGCACATACAAGATGCATTTCCTTCATCCTTCTAGTCCTGATTGCTGTAAGAGTGAATTGGATCTCTTCTCAATGAACCCTACACAGATTAGCGTTAGCGAGTCCAACTTTATCAGTATTAATCCTTTGCATTCAATTACCAATACAGATGTTCCTCTAGAGTTCAATATTCCAGGCACTTCTGATCAATACCTAGACCCCTCTAATGTGTTTTTATATGTAAAAACGAAATTGACAAAACCTGATGGTACAGATCTTCCTACGGGTGATGACCATATAGTATATACAGAATCAAATTTCCTGTATACATGTTTCACCCAGGTTGAAGTCTATCTTAACGGAACTTCACTAGGTGCATCAGCGGCTAATTATCCTTATAGAAGTTATATAGAACATTTGTTAAATTATTCAGACGATGCTAAACAATCTCATCTCAAATCATGTGGTTTTTATAGCTTCAAAGATGAAGCTGCACATATAGATAAAGCAGCTAGAGTCATAAATAATACTTATGAATTTTACGGTCGATTAAATGGCGATATCTTCTCTCAAGAAAGACTCATTCTACCATCTGTAGATACTAGAATCATTTTATCACGGTCAAATCCTAAATTTGCTCTTAAAATAAAAAGTAAGCCTACTGCTACAGCTGTATGTCCAGAACCTGTTTTCAAACTGTTGGAAGTATCTCTACGTTAGAAAAGTGAAATTATCACCACAGCGTCATTTGGAAATTGAAAATTCGCTTTTGAATACTACAGCAAAGTACCCTATTAAGAGAGTTGAAACCAAGATATTTAATTTCACTCAAGGGTTATCGAGTATCAATATCCCTAACATTGTGAACGGAAATTTACCACAGAAAGTAATAATAGGAATTGTGGAACATGAAGCCTACTCCGGGAATTATAAAAAGTCGCCCTATAAATTCACACCTTTCGGACTTAGGGGTATCAGTTTACATGTGAATGGACTGCCTCACGGACGTGATTATGAAATGTTATACAACGGAGACCTATCCCTCTGTACTCGACCTTTTTACGACTTAATAGCCAATACTGTATCATGTAATGATAGCGGGACAGGTTTAAATCTTGAAGAATACGCAAAGAATAGTAATTTATACGCCTATGATCTTACTGCAGACCTTTCAGCTTGTAACGCCTATCATTTAAACATTTTGAGAAAGGGCACCCTAGGACTAAATCTCTCTTTTGGATCGATTCTACAATCACCCATCACTGTAGTGATCTATCTTGAGCATCCTCAACTCATTGAAATTGACAGAGTACGCAACGTACTTTTGAATTATTAAAGATGAATGAAGCGGAAATAAAATCGGTGTTTAAAAATGAACCTCGCTTTTTAGGTGTTTGCTATTAACGAAATAAACTCTGTAAAGTTGGAGAAGGATACCTGCCTCATATTCAATACATCGCCTCGTCACATCACCTCAACAGGTCATTGGATTTCCGTTTATAGAGCAAAAAACGATACTGTTCACATAATTGATTCTTTGAACTTAAAATTTATATTGAATAATCATTATATTACCTTATTTTTAAAATATAATAATGTAAGCTGTGTAAAAACTATGTCTTACCCTGTTCAACCCTTATATTCCAATTTATGTGGAGTCTATTGTATTTATTTCATTATATGTTTTTTAAATAATGTATGTTTTAATAAGCTTGTAAATATATTTGA
>JABUQX010080696.1:15000-17500 GCA_015478945.1 Trachelipus rathkii
GAAAAGTTCCGGTTCCGGCCGGAACTTTTCCAAGGTTCCGATATATATATATATATATATATATATATATATATATATAAAATATATATATATATATATATATATATATATATATATATATATATATATATATATATATATATATATATATATATATATATGCCATTTCTATAGTTATAGAAATATATATATATATATATATATATATATTTACTAATATAAATACATATATATATATATATATATATATATACTCATATATATCATATATGTTTATAGCACTTTTATATTACTTTATTTATAGCATTTTATATTACTTTATTAGAAAAACCATAGAAAAAAAATGTTTTAGTTGTTTAAACAAAAAAAACTGTTGAAACCAAACAACCATATATATATATATATATATATATATATATATATATATATAATATATATATATGTATATAATATAATATATATATATATATATATATATATATATATATTATATATATATATATCTAACTAATATATATATATATATATAATATAATATATATATATATATATATGAAGATTTTGTGGAAAAGAAGCGCGAAAGGTTAAAGATGAGAGTAAGGGGAATTTGCACAGAAAAATGCATAAGGATGGTGCTTTCGTAACTGATGAAATGGATGTGAGAAGAGTGGGGGGGGGACACTCTGCATACCATTGACAGTAATGAGGAGGTGATAGTGAATGTATGTGGGTTTGTTGGTGCAACAAGAAATAGGTGTTTCGGGGATGAGGAAATTAGTAGTGGGTAGGTGAGAAAACTGAAGAATGGTAAATCTGCAGACATAGATGGAATTGCTGGTGAAATGATCAAGAATGAAATCGAGCTGATGATTGAATGGGTTTGGAAGTTGTGTAACAAAGCGTTTAAGAAGGGTATAGTTCCGAGAGATTGGAGGAGAGCAGCAATAGTGCCCTGAGAAATGGGTAAGGCGATAAGGGGAACTGTAGGAACTAGTGATGGGACGATTAATGGTCATCGGCATATTTTTTCTCAATCGTTATCGTCAATTTCTGCCGATTAAGTGAGGAAATATTACACCAGAAACTGGAGAAAGACTGTTTTCTGCATCATAATTTAAGAGCTCTAAATTTAAATACTAGAATTTTGTATGTCTGTCCATGTTCTCACATATTAAAATTTTTTAAAATCAATGTTTTGAAGATACTTACTATATATTAAAATTATATAAAATATTATGTTGAAATATATGGAGCATGAATGATTTTAATATTAAATAAACCATTATTATAATCTAGAGAAATTATTATTATTATTATTATTATTATTATTATTATTATTATTATTATTATTATTATTATTATTATAATATAGAAATTAGAAACAAAACCAAGATGTTAATGAATAACAGGAAAACATTCTATGTATTAATGCGGTTCTTAATGTATTTACAGTTTACACATTTAAATAAGAGTGATGAAGTGAACACAATTTAATTCTTCCTTATTATAAATTTGTTAAATTTATTAAAATCACAGAAATTTTTAAAATATACTTTTTCAATTAATCGTCAAAATTTATTGTAATCGTCATCGTCAAAATTTCTTAATCGTCCCATCAATAGTAGGAACTGTAGGAACTATAAGGAAGATATATGCTGGTATTTTGGTTAAACGAGTATGTCGAGTGGCTGAAGGACTGATTGGTCAAAAACAAGGTGCATTTAGAAGTGGTAGAGGATGTGTGTAAATTGAGAAAATGAGAAAGAAGAATAAATTGTATTTAGGTTTTACGGACTTGCAACAGGCGTATGACAGGATTAATAGGGAAGTTCTATGGCAGGTGTTAGCGATATATGGTGTTGGTGGTAGGCTTCTGAATGGAATCAAAAGTATGTATGACGATAGTGAAAATTGTGTAAGAACAAATTTAGTCGAAAGTGATTGGTTTAATATTAATAATGGAGTGAGGAAAGGATGTGTTATGTCTCCTTGGTTATTTAATTTGTATATGGATGGGGTTATGAAAGAATTAGAGAAGATGGGAGGAAAGGTGTTAGAATGATGGAGAATGGAAGAAAGTGGAAGGTGCCCTTGCTTATTGTAAGTGGATGATTTGGTTTTGTGTGGTGAATCTGAAGAGAGTTTGAGAGGACTGGTAGAGGGGTTTGGCAAGGTGTGTAAAAGGAGGGGTTTGAAAATAAATGTAGATAAGAGTAAGGTTATGGTAGTGAATGAGGAGAGTCCGCGCTGTGAAATCGTGTTAGATGGTGAGGAACTGGAACAAATATAGTTTAAATAGGCTACTTATGATACATGTTGGATGAAAAGGGAACGGATGATGCAGAATGTAGTAGGAAAGTGGCTGGTGCAATTAAATCCTTGGTGGATGTGGAGGGATTAATTCTTGAGTGCGCTAGGGTTTTGTATGAGAGTATATTGTTACCTGTGTTAATGTATAGTAGTGAAATTATAGTCTGGAATAAGAGATATAAATCTAAGG
>JABUQX010080696.1:25000-32821 GCA_015478945.1 Trachelipus rathkii
TGCTTATGGTATGTATGACATCCAGTGCCTAATGGTTCGCTCTTTCTGTTATGCGTTCAATATCCTCACTGCATCCTCCAGACAACATATCATATACACATACCTATATCCACACCCCTCTTCTAAACAACATCTTACAGACATTCCTATCCCTTATATCCATACGTGTGGGAGAAAAAATTGCCCACATCGTATGTCCTGGCGTGTCGTAGAAGGAGACTAAGGGACCGGTGGTAGTTAGGTTGGCTGGCCTACTACCACTTATCTTTTGCCAGGAATGCTAATGCATGCCTCGAAGAAGGTCGTGATCCGCAGAAGCGCCCTTCTATCCTTCGGCGAAAAATGTATGAATCGTATCTGTTATATGAAATGTCAGAGGAATAATGTTGAGGAGATGAGGAGAGAGGTGACGGATGTTTTAGAAAGGGCAAATTTGATTTGCCTCGCTGTGACTGAAACAAAAGATGAAAAGGAAACGGTAAAAATGAGTGGTGGGGTGTGAAATGTGTTTGTGTTTGCTGTGGAAAGGAATGAGAAGGGGATAGAGGATTTGCAATTCTGATGAGTGAGTTGGGTAGAGAGCTATTGTACTGATTTGTGTGTGTGAGTAACTAGAAAGTCCTAAAGGTTTAAATTTAAGTTTTGGAAAGGTCAAACCATTTGTGTGGTTGCGACAATATGATCGCATCTGAGGGTAATGTTGAAAAAGAGTACGATTTTCTGGGAAATTTGAATGATGTTTTGGATAGGGGGAATAGGAGATTCAGTTCATTTGCCACATAATCTGCCCATTCAAGGATTTTTTTTTTTACAGTTGTCACCACCACTTATGGACAAGCAATATTGAAGGAAGGGGTGTAGTACGCTCAAAAGTTCACCCTCTAGCGCAAAATTTCGCATATGCAGCAAGCAGACATATTCTTTAAAGTGAGGAGATTAAATTCAGTAGGAAATACAGAAGATGGAAGAGAATTCCACAAAACAGAGGTGGTGGGAAAGAAGGAAGCACCACAGCAAACTAGCCTGGAGTTACCAAAATCAACACAAAACGTATCCTCGATACAGAAAAAAAAATTAAAAAAACCACACCTATTGTGCTACGAAGGCGTCGTAAAGGTGGTGGTACGCGAGTGATAAGTTCCCTCGAGCACTTGCCGCTGCGGTACCTATAGGATAGAGATAAAGCACCAACATCGCCTCGCAAAGATAGAGGGTCAAGTGAACTGGAAAGTGCAGAACAGTTTATAAGCCTTTTTGCCTTTGACTCGACCCTGTCCAAAAGCCGGGTGAAACCAGAGCCTCCCCCCAGATATGAGAGCAGTACTCCATACATGGGCGGATGAGACCTTTGTATAGCGGGGCAACTGAGAAAAGGAGGAAAGTCTCACAGTCTAAACAGAACTTCCAGTTCTTTGAGGCCTCCCTAGCAACCGTTGTGATGTGAGGTTTCCAAGACATTTTTTTTGTTCATGTTAAGGCCAAGGATGTTTATATTGTCAACAGGAGAGACGACAGAACCGTCGAAAGAGACAGGAAAATTAGAAGGTATTTTGGAGAAGGAGATTTGTAAAAGTTGGGTTTTTAAAGAATTGAATTTCACAAAGTTATTTCTATCCATCAGCGAGAATAAAATCGGAAAGATTAAGACGAGAGGCAATTCCAGAAGTAAAAGTGGGAGTAGAATTGATATGAGTTAAAGAATGAAGGGTCGAGTCATCGGAATACGAGTGGATAGAGTTAGAGGTGCAGGTGAGAAGATCATTAATGAAAAGTAGGAATAAAGTAGGAGATAAGACAGAACCCTGAGGAACACCACTATTGACAGAAAAGAAGAAGAAGTCGCCCCATCAACAACAGCCGATATTGAGCGATTTGAAAGAAAGCTAGATATAAGTAAGCAAAGAGAAGGAGGAAACCCAAAGGAGGGGAGCTTGGAGAGCAGTGACGCGTGCCATACTCGGTCAAATGCTTTGGATATTCAAGACGATCTAAGAAGTGAGTTAGAAGAGGCAAAAACCCTAAATCGGTTAGATAGGAAAGTATATCGCCAGTAGACTTTCGTGCAACGAGAGCCGTACTGGCGATCGGAGTGAGTTTCCAGATGATCTAAGAAGTGAGTTGAGAAGGGTTTTTCAAAGATCTTAGATGGAATACAAAGTGAGAGCTACAGGGCGATAGTTAGAAGGAACAGAGCGGCTTCCTTTTTTCGGAATAGGCTGGACATGTGAGAGCTTCACCACTGAGAGAGGGAAAAGTGCTAGTATTGGAGACATAGAGAATATAGGTTAAGCGAGGGCCGAAGAGATTAGCTTTCAGTTGGAGAATTAGAACACAATGATCAGATCGTATAGAGGAGGAAAGGCAGATTTTACACAGAAGTTGCTAGAGATGAAAGATTGGTCAGTAGGAGAACCAAGAAGGTTAGCGCACTTTCCTTTGATGAAAGCCGCTTTGCTCTCGAAGTAGTATCCCTGCAACGATTTCTAGCTGAATGAAAAATTAGCGAGAGTGATAGGAGAACGAGAATTTTTCCACGACCCGATAGGCACTGTCTCTAGCCTGAATGGCAGAGAATAAGCACGATCGAACCATGGATTATGAGGAAAGAAAGATTTAGTTTTAGAAGGAATGAATGAGGAAAGAAAAATTTAGCTGAAGAAGGAATGAACCTGCTCATCCCATCAACGATTACAGCTCCCTCCTTATCTTTAAATCTTTATACATCCATCATTATTCCTTATTGAGGTAGCCAATTTGCTATCATCTGCAAACTTGGAAACCTTACATTTAAAGTCCCTGGTCTAAATATTTTATACATGTATGAGGAACAGCCGCCACTGACCTAAGAAATCGTTACGGACCACAAAAATGTCCTCAATTCCATTAATAAATACTTTTCATTTTCATTGATTAACTATTATTATTATTATTATTATTATTATTATTATTATTATTATTATTATTATTATTATTATTATTAATTATTATTATTATTATTGAGACTTAAGGAATCAAAAATTTTGATCGCTAAAATAATTTCGGGAGGTTGAACCCACTGACCCTCCTGTCTACAGCCTTATATATATATATATATATATATATATATATATATATATATATATATATAATAATATATTATATATATATATATAGTATATATATATATATATATATATATATATATATATATATATATATATATATATATATATTATAGGGTGTATCGTTAATATTGCGAAAAAATTCAGTATGATATTCTTTGCATAAATATAAGATAATATGTGTCAATAAACATTTCACCGAAAACGCCTCGTTTCCAAGATACAAGGTGATGAAACTTATGTGGGACATATCTGATATTCCAGTTGCCCGTCCCATACTCACATCTCAAACGTTTAATAATAAGCATAAATCACACCCCCTAGAAAGGTTACGAACCTGCTATTTACTAGTTCCGTATCTCGCTTCATTTATACATATACTAGTCCGTGTCGCG
Organism: Trachelipus rathkii; assembly: GCA_015478945.1. Taxonomy (NCBI): domain Eukaryota; kingdom Metazoa; phylum Arthropoda; class Malacostraca; order Isopoda; family Trachelipodidae; genus Trachelipus; species Trachelipus rathkii. Next base: position 28,497 of record JABUQX010080696.1, read on the forward strand.
TCAAGTTATGTGTTCAAGTGTTGCTCATATTTTCAAAATGAATTACACAAATAGTGAAATGTGCGATACATTTTGTTTACTGTCGTACGAACGGTAATTCATTAGCAGCCATGCGTCTCTATGAAGAAATGTACCCTAATCGTGTCATCCCGCATCATACTATGTTTGCACGTCTCCATCAACGTCTTAGAGAAACAGTAAGTTTTAAAAAAACTTACTAATGGAAACGGGAGACCTCGCACAGTATCAACTCCAGATGCCGAAGAACAGGTTCACTCCAAGACTTGGGACAGTCCTACACAAAGTAACCAGAAAGAGTTGCTGAACACTACATGTAAGTTATCAACAGTTTTCAGGGTAGTGGGAAAAAATCAAACTTCTGCACCCTTATGCCACATCCAACGAGTGCAGGAACTTTGTACCAACAGATTTTCCTGCAAAAGTAGCTTTGTGTCGATGGATGGCAACAGAAAATGCAGACAATTCTCACCCATTTTAAGCTAGAAATATTGTTCACCGAGAGGCAAATTTTCCAGAGACGGCCATATCGAACTTCCACACAATCACATATGGGCCTGTATGAGAACCCACATGCAATAGTTTTTGAAAGCCGCCATCAACAACCAGTTTTCATTGAATGTATGGGTCGGAATTGTTGGCGACTATTTGATAGGTCTCCATTCTTTTTACCAACGAGGCTTACTGGAGACGTTTATTGCCAATTTTCTTGAACATGACTTGCCTACACTACTGGAAGACCATTACAATTAAGATCGAAAATGTATTTCATGCCCGACGGCGCTCCAGCTCATTTCAATTTAGTTGCTCGTAACTATTTGAAACACTGTATATCCACGCCGTTGGATAGATCGAGGAGGTACAGAACCTTGCCCTCCGCAGTCTCCAGACCTAAATGCATTGGATTTCTTCTTGTGGGGTCACCTGAAACATTTGGTTTATACAGCAACAGTTGAAAGTCCCGAAGAATTAAGGGCTCGCATAATCGCATCTTGTGACACAATTCGGCCCCAGTCACACGGTATATTTGAAACGTTTGTCCACCAATCAATGCGTGCAGAATAGCAGCTTGTATTGCCCATGGGAGTGCTCATTTTCAAACGATTTGTTTATAACCTTATGCACCATTGCTCACTACTTATTTCTGTTGTATAATTTTCTTATGTGCAAGTAATGTATGGTATTCTTAATAATTGAATAAATTGAAATGAAATTTGTTAATTACCTTTCAAATTTAGTTTACTGTTTATTGTAATTTAATGTTTAAATAGGTTTCATCACCTTGTATCTTGGAAACGAGGCGTTTTCGGTGAAATGTTTAAATGTTTATTGACACATATTATCTTATATTTAGGCAAGGAATATCATACTGATTTTTTTCGCAATATTAATGATACACCCTATATATATATATATATCTATATTATTATAATATTATATATATATATATATATAATTATACTATATATTATATATATATATATATTAAATATATATATATATATTATATATATATATATATATATTATATAATAGAGAGAGAGAGAGAGGAGAGACGAGGGAGAGAGAGAAGAATTTTTTTAAAAAATAGTTTTTTTCATTAATCGTCATCGTCAATCGTCTCGTCATCGTCATCGGCCAATAATTTGCTCTAATCGTCATCGCATCGTCATCGGCAAAAATTTCATAATCGTCCATCACTAATATATATATATATATATATATATATATATATATATATTATATATATATATATATTATATATATATATATATATATATATATATATATATATATATATTAAATGAAAGATCACCTCCAGTCCTTAAATAGTCTATAGATTGGGAACATTGAGTTACTACTGTACAGTGTTTTTGTTTGATTAAGCTATTATAATATATATATAATATATATATAATATATATATAATATATATATAAAATATAATAAAATATATATATATATATATATATATATATATATATTATATATATATATATATAATATATATATATTTTCTTTTTTCATAAATTTGCTTATATATATTTATTATTTAATAATAAAAAAAGGTTCGTACTTCTATGATAACTTTAAATTAATTTACCAGTTTAATATCCTTAGAAATCATGTCAACTAAATCAAATTCGAAAGCACCTCATATACTTAAATATTTTGCTCGCTCTGAAGATAAAAGTACTTGCACTTATCAATATGAAATAGTTAACAGTTTATGGGAAACAGTCATGTTGATCATGCTTAAAAGAGTTTACCGAACCACAAGTTACTCATGGAGTCACTATACATTTACTGAATCCTTTAAATTAATGCGACATTTAAAACGCTCTCATCCAGACATTGCTGCAATTGTTTAAAAAAAAGGTGAAGCAAAATTGTTCAGGAAAAACCTTTTTCAAAAACTCAGACTATAGTGGATACATTTTTAATTGTCAATTTTAATTTAATTGTTCTGTCCATGTAAAGTGAAAAAAATTCAAAACACAACTGTTTATAAAGGTTGCTAAAGATAGTTACCCATTAGTTTATTTTTGCAAGACCAAGATTTAAAGCACTGTGTGGAGACATGGCTGGAAATCCCTTTAGATTGGGAAAATATTCGTAAAATAGTTCTAGAAGAAGCGGATAAGCAAAACAAACTTAAAAATTGCTTAAAGGGACGCTTCGTGCATTTAAAAGGCAAAGCTAAATTATTTTGCTATTAATATTAGAATATGATTAATATTAATATTAGATTTAGATTAATATACTAAAAACGTGTTAGCAGTAAAAAGAATATCAAATAGCAACATTTCAGCTAATATATCCCAGAACTTGTTATTGACGTTTTAAAAAAATTCGAAATAATAAGAGGCAAGTAATTAGCTTATTTACGGATAACGCATCAAACGTGACCAGTACGATTAAAAAATTATAAATAAAGACAATAAGGATGAAGGAACAGGAAGCAGGAAATGGTTGAATTACTGAACTTTATTGAATGTCAAAAACGAAAGAAATGATAGTTTTTTTTTCAGAAATGAACTTGATAAAACTAGAAAAGACTATATATGTTCCGAATACGTTAACATTTCACACAGTGAGGTGTGGAGTTCATACTTTTACAGTTATTAGTGCGCGATGGTCTCCGCCATACTGATACAGCACAAACTGCGAAGTGAATTTGAAAAAAGACAATCTACCAATAAAAGACCTTCAACCTAAAAATCTCTAGAAAAATACAAAGTAGAATTCCATAAGGCATTAGATGAAATAGTAAAAATCTACCGGGAACTCAAAGTTAACCGCCAAGTTATCCTAAATTTTGCAAGATCCGGCTTACACAATTAAAGCCTTTGCCCTCTATCAAGTGAATGTCGGGAGCCTTATTTTTCTGCTTCTAAAAATAATAAAATCGGATCTATGGCAATCGTTACAGGAGGATTTTATTCAAGAAGGTTGCCTGGCAGAGACCTTTGTCCTGAAACTTACGTAATATATATATATATATATATATATATATATATATATATATATATATATATATATATATATATATATATATATATATATTATATATATAAATATATATAATATATATATATATATATATATATATATATATATATATTATAATATATATATATATTATATATATATATATCATTATATATATATATATCATATACGGTATAGGCAGTAGCTACTTAAGACATTTTTTAAAATTTTAGGAAAAAAATGAATTATATATATATATATATATATAATATATATATATATAATATTATATATATATAAATATATATATATATATATATATATAAATATATATATATTGAGGTGTAGCGGATATTCGCATTGCCGCATCAATTTTTTCACTAATCCCCGCATCCGCAACCGACATCCGCATTTCATTTTTTGAGGATAAAGCGGATAGTATTCATTATGAATATTTTTTTATTTATGAGAAACGTTTTGTGCACTTCCTAATAGGCTATATATAATATATATAATATATATATTATAATATATATATATATATATATATATATATATATATATATATAATATATAATATATATATATTATATATATAATATATATATATATATATATATATATATATATAATATATATATATCATATATTATATATATGTGGAATCTTCTTCCAGAAGTGTCAAACACACTCTTTCATGATCGAACGAGAATATCAATAGAAAAAGCTTGGAATCGATAAAGATCCACTGGTTTTGTGGCGTGATAATTGTAAAGGTTTCCACATCTTGCAGAAGTCGCCAGGGAATTCTTAGC
>JABUQX010080697.1:0-7500 GCA_015478945.1 Trachelipus rathkii
TTCGTAAAACACGTTCACTTTATTAAGCCAAAGTTAAAGCATAATGGTGAAAAGAAATGGTAAAAAATAAAAGTTTTAAAGGATCTTAGTTCCCCAGGAAGGGGATTAGAAAAGAGCAAAATTTAACTAATAATTTATTAAAAATACCCTCCAGCCACACTAAATTACAACCAACTAAATCAGTAAATTTATATCTCGGCTAAAAAACCATTATAATCTGTATATAAGAATATACTTGAAAAAAGGCCGTTCATTATGGCGAAAGCTTGTATTAATAGAATGTTAACGTTTTTAAATTAGAAGAGTGTTTTAATGAAGTGTGTCATATATAACTTTATAGCAACAAAGGGTCTTTTATCAAAGTTTATAAGAATATATATAGGATTTTGATATTTCACAAAAGTCCAATAGTTTTTTTTTATTATTATTATTTTGAAAGTTTATAGTCAACTCAATGAGAAATTTAATCTATTTATTATGATAGTTATAATTATAACCTGTAAGAGATTCAGCATTGTAAATTATTTGTAATGGATTTCACAGGCCTTCTCAGCACAGGTGATTCAGAGGCAAAACAGACACGATGTCTGTTTTGCCTCTGAATTACCTGTGCATCGGTGGCCAGATTTTTACCATAACTTTCATGGTGATATTTTACATCATCTTCAATTCTAGCTCAAAGATGCTAGTACAAGTTCTCTCACACGCCTACACAAAAACGTGCACACACACACACGCAATACGCATAAACATGCGCACACACAAACACACACACACACCTACATATATATATATATATATATTATATATATATATATATTTTAGTGCCAGATTTATATATTAAATGTTCAGTGCTTAAGGTATTCTGGGTATGCCCAACTTACCCAATTGGATCTTATTATTATTATTATTATTATTATTATTATTATTATTATTATTATTATTATTATTATTATTATTATTATTATTATTATTAATAATACATTATTATTATTATTATTATTATTATTATTATTATTATTATTATTATTATTATTATTATTATTATTATTATTATTATTATTATTATTATTATTATTATTATTATTATTATTATTATTATTATTTATTTATTATTTATTTTATTATTATTATTATTATTATTATTATTATTATTATTATTATTTATTATTATTATTAATGGTTATTATTATGGCAGAAGTAGTAGTAGTAGAAGTAGTTGTAGACCTTTCATCGTGGTTTTGAGAGTTTTACAATGTATATATGATATTATATTATATTCGCAAGCACTTTCATAATAATTATTAAAATTTATTAAAATTATTATAAATGATAGCAAAAGATATGTGAAAGTAAATTTGAATAGAAATTTATTTTTTAAATTTATAAAGAAAAATAATTAAAAATTTCTCAATAAAATTATATGTTATATTAAAATATACATTTCTCAAAAGGAGTTTCTAGAATACTTCCCTTTAAAATCTTAGTGAATCAATTAAGATGCAAACAAAAACAAAGATCAAAGAGAAAATAGAAAGGTAACATGATAGTTTGTATTATTTGAAACAATATGGGTTGTAATTCCCAAATATTTGATAATTAATCACAAATCCACAAATGTTTTCAATCAAGATTTTTTAGCTACCAAATATTTGAACTTATACATTTTACTGATTTAGTAAAACATGAATATTTTCTCTTATTAATAAAGTTCATTATATACTTCTTTTTATATATTACGATCATACTCAATTATTAAAACCCAATGCAAAGTCTATATATATATATATATATATATGAGCATATATATATATATATATATATATGATATGAGAGAAAGAAAGAGATATGAGAAAGAGTATGGAGAAAGATATATATATATATATATATATATATATATATATGGTATATATATATATACATTATCTTCTATCCCTAGAGATTAGTGGAGGTGCGTAGCATACAATTGAACAGAAAAGTGACGAAATGGACGTCAAAAAGAAAGCCCCTTTTACCGTCCACTTAAACCCCTATGAGGGTAACAAATCGTCACACCGAAAATCCACCTCCCGAACCTTCACGAGACCGCGACGGACCCTAGCTGTGGTATCTCGTCACTGGCTCCACCCCTTCCACTGTGCTTTCTCCATTAACCATACCCCCCCTCAGAAAACCCCGCCATTCCCTTCTATCATGCACCTTCCAGCCTCTGCCAAAGTCACATTCCTCTTCTCCAGCATTCCTTACCAGCCTAACCACTGTTTCAATCCACTTTTCCTTGGGTCGATTTCCAGCACACTACCGCTACATCCACCTAACTAACCAACTATCATTCATCCTTTTCCATATGACCAAAACAAGATTCCCCAATGTATTTCTCGCCATTTGTTATTTTGTCAAGTTTTCTTCATTTCAACTCCCTAATACGTTTATTTCTTATTACATACGCCTGAAACATAAGGTAGTAGAAGAACATGATACCAGTCAAGAAGAAAGTCTCCCCGTTATCGTCCCCTTTATACTCTTAAGGATCCGCAGCTCAGGAAAATCCACCCGGAAAGATTTCCCGTGACTCGCACGGACCCTAATGTGGTATCCGCCAATGTGGGTTCATCCCTGGGCAGCCCACAACCATAAGCCCCCTCATAAAACCCCGTTATTCACTACTATTATGCACTTTTCTTCTCGGCTCTGCCAAGCTCACATTCCTCCTAAGGCATTCTTACTCACTCAGTCCACTTTTTATTCGGTCTTTCAGCCGGTCGATTCAAAGCACACTGACCACTATATAACCGCTTAAGTTACCGACTATCATCCATTCTTTCTATATGACCAAATCATCTCAATATATTCTCGTTTATACTCTCATTTACCCTTTTCTTCACACAAAACAACTCCCTAATGTGCTTATTCCTTATTTTATCAGTTTTTCTCACACCTAACATACCCCTAGGATTGTTCATCTGAACACATTGTACCTTAGATCTATACCTCATTTTCCAGACAAAAGTTTCACTACTATACATTAATTAACTCAGGTAGCTGCAAACTCTCATGCAAAGCGCTAGCGCACAAAAGAACTGAGTCCCTTTACATCCACTAAGGATTTAATTGCCCCTGCCACCTTCCTACCATTCACATTTTTCCCACTACACTCTGCATCAACCATTCCCTTTTCATCCAACATATATCTTTTATTTTTAAACTCAGACACTTGTTGCAGTTGCTCGCCATCTAACATAACTTCACACCGCGGACTCTCCTTACTCACTTCGATCTCCTTACTCTTATCTACATTTTCTTTCAAACCCTTCTACCAATCCTCTCAAACTCTTTAAGCCGATTCCCCACGCAAGACCAAATCATCCGCATATGATAAGTAGAGCACCTCTCCACTCTTCCGTTTCTCCATCACTCTAATACCCTCCCCAGCCACTCCTACCTCTAATTCTTTCATAACCTCATCCATATACAAATTGAATAACCAAGGTGATATAACACATCTCTTCCTCACTCTACTATTCAACTTCATTTATTCTTACACACGTTTCACTATCGTCATACATATTTTTGATTCTATTCAGAAACCTACCACCAACACCATATATCACTAACACCTGCCACAGAGTTTCCCTTTTAATCATATCATGCGCCTTTTGCAAATCAATAAAACCTAAATACAATTTATTATTCTTCTCTCTCAGTTTTTCAGTCATTTGCTTCAACGTAAAAATTTGATCCACGCACCCTCTACAATTTCTAAATGGACCAGTGTCTTTACCAAATCAGTCCCTCAGCCATTCGAGGTACTCTTTCGATCAAAACACCAGCATATATCCTCCCTAAAGCACTCAATATACTAATTCCTCTATAGTTCCTACAGTTTCCCTTATCCCCTTTATCCGTATATAGGTGTACTGTTACTATACTCATCTAACCTCTCGGAACTATATCCTCCAAAAAAGTTTAGTTACACAATAACTTCCAACCATTCAATCTGCTCTGCTTCTTGGTCATTTCACCTCGTAATTCCATCTATGCCTGCAGATTTACCATTCTTCAAATTTCACTCTACCCATTACCTCTTCCTTACTGGCTCAACCCCAAAATACCTTTTTCTTCTTGCACCGTCAAACCCACTCACATTCACTATCACCTCTTCATTACTGCCAATGTTATGCAGATTTTCTAAGCGTTCCCTCTACACGTTGGAGCTTCCATTATATTCTATACAGATTCCTCTTATTATTATACTTTAACTGATCACAGCCGAGGAAGATCCTGAGGTTCTTTAGGTCCCTTTATCCATCCTTAAACTATTTAATTACGCCTCATATTGCCGAATCGGACCCTTTATTTACTTTCCAACACCTCTTTAAACCTTATCATTATTTTAATATCTAACCATGTTTCCTTTAACAGCTTTCATCACCTCTTCATTTCACAGCTCAGTATTAATATTTTTACTTCCTACTTTATCACATTCACTTACTACTCCTTCTGTATTATTAACAAAGGCTTCCTTCATTTGCTTCCAGATTTGTTCAGTTTCATCTTGTTACATTCAACTGATTTATTTGCAAGCCCATTTAAATACTTTTTATTATTACCTTTTTCACTTAACTTCTCACTCTTAATTCTTCCCACTTCCTTCCTGATCACCTTCCTTTCCATCCAAGCCCCACTAACTTAATCTTACATAAAACAACATAATGATGTGATAATCCTATCCTTAACACCCTCACTGATTTAGAATCCATCACGTACTTCAACGTCTTCTACTTCACCAACACAAAATCCATCATACTTTTCACTTCAATACCATCTCTACCTACACCAACTCTAGCATACTTATAAATACTCTTGTATTTGAAGAAAGTATTACTCTCACTGCAAATACCTCTTCCTCACAGAAATCAAGAACCCTCGTACCATGCTCATTTTCTTCCGTCACCCCAAAGCCACCTGTAATACCATCTCTTTTTGGATCACCTATCCAGCCATTTAGGTCACAAAACATAACCAACTTGAAGTTCCTATTCACCCCATCCAAAACATCATTCAGATTATCCTAGAAGATCGCACTTCTCAACATCACTCAGATGGACCATATATATGTCACAACCACATATACCTTGACATTTTCAAATTTAACTATTAGAATTCCAGTATTCAAACAAACAAACCACTATAGCTCTGTGACACAGGTCACTCATCAAAATCCAACTCCTCTTTCACTCCTCAAATTACCAACATGACACACAGATGTCGCACCAATAACGCCACTCTATCTTCACCGATTCCTTTCGTCTGTGTTCAGTCACAGCGAGCAAATCAAATTACCCTTTCTAAATACATCCATCACCTCTCCTTTTCTCCTCATCATTTATTCCTCTCATTCCATATACCCATAGAATTCATACATTTTGCCGAAAGATAGGAGGTAGCTTACGGCAATCCCATCTTTCTCCTAGGGCATGCATTAGCATTCCAGGCAGATAGTGATAGTGGTAGCTAACCCAACCTAACTACCACCGTTCCCTAGTCGCTTTACGACACGCAGAACATATGCCGTTTGCAAATTTCGCCACCATCGGTGATTATAAGATAACATTTGTAAGGTGCTGGTCTGTAAGAAAAGTGTGGATATAAACGCAAAAGAGAAAAGGCGAACCATTGGGCATTGTAATGTCACGCGATATATCATACAAACTAAAAACACAGTGGGGAGATTCATCTGTTTTGTCCATTTGTCCTGCTTGTCAGAACAAACTGTGGCTCCTGGTTCACTGCAGAGGAGACACAGGCAGGAGACAGCAGCAGCAGGAGCAGACACCAAATGACACCATCATCACATCTTAAAGAGATTGACCAATCTCTGCAATTGATCTGAGTTTTTTTTGTTTTTAATACAGTTGACAGATACATTAGAAATACCTCCTTGATTCTTTTTTTTGAAATGTTCAAAAAAGTTGTTCAGCACTTTCAAATAAATGATTTAGAAAATGAGAGAGAGAGAATATATATAGCAGTGTGTATATAGAGTATATATATATATATATATATAGTGAAAATATGCAGACTGAGATACCTGCCACTCAACATTCAAGCGACGTAACCGTTTCTAGATTAAGTTCACACAATATTTCATTGTTCCCAGCCTCATTCACATCTCATGAATAGACTCTTCTGAGCAAATTAGAAGCTTCTTTCAATTGCCTAACCACGTATTTTCTCTTTTATTGTATATCTCTTATTCAAATAATATATCGCGCTTATCGCTGATTCCCTTCATCAATGTCCGAATCTAGGTTTTTACTGCATGACTCAAATTAATTATTTGCCAAGATTTCTCTTGGTTTTATTTCTGTCTTAATTAAATCTTTGTTTTCATATTAGGGCATATATATATATATATATATATATATATATATATATATATATATATATATATATATATATATATATATATATATATATATATATATAACCACAGTTCACGGGCAGAGAACTATTAGAAGCGTGAAGAGTGTAAAATAACAAAATTTTAAAAATATAGGGAAATTCCGCACAATGTCCAGTTCAGACAAGCTCGCAGATGAGCACTGACGCAAGTTTTAAAGTAAGAAGTAAATTCAGTTGGAAATACTGAAGATGGCAGGGAATTCCACAGAACAGAGGTGACTGGAAAGAAGGAATCAATGCAGCAAAGAGACCTGGAATTTCCAATGTTCTCGCAGAATTTGTGTGAAAACACTGCATTTCTTGTGCAATGAAGGCGTCGTAAAGGTCAGTGGTCAGTTTTCTTGAACACTTGCCGCATTGGTAGCTATAGATAAGAGACAATGTACCAACGTCACGTCGTAAATTTAAAGGGTTGAATGAGTTTTAAAGTACGAAACATTTTATAACCTTTTTACCGTTTTATCTAGATCCCATCCAAAATCGAGTGATATTCGAGTCTCTTGTCTTTTGATTTGATGTCAATATTCCATACAAAGGCACATGATACCCTTGTATAGTTGGATTAATCGAAAATAGGAAATCATGCTCACACTCTAAACAGAAGCCCTAATTTTTTTTTTAGGTTACTCGAGCAACCGTTGTGATATGAGGTTTCTAAGACATTTATTTGCTTATACTAAGGACAAGGATTCTTATATTATCGACTGGAGAGACACAAGGACCATTGAAAGAGATAGAAAGTGAGAAAGTGTCTTTGAGAGCGATATTTTTTGAAGTTAAATTTTTAATGAATTGAGTTTCATAAGATTGATACGATCCCACTGGGAAATTCTATCCAGATTAACAAGAAATCGAATCGAAAAGATAAAAACGGAAGGCAACTATATATGTGATAGAAAGAAAGAGTTGATTTGAATTGGGTAAGAGAATGTAAGGTTAGGTCATCTGCAAGTGAATGGTTAGTTAGTTCTGAAGCTAAGGAGATCATTAATGAAATGTAAAAAAAGAGTAGGAGGTAAGACTAAACCTTGAGGA
>JABUQX010080697.1:17500-37500 GCA_015478945.1 Trachelipus rathkii
TAGTATAGTTTTTAGATAAGGAATATACAGAGACACCTCATGTAGCGGGTTTTTGAGGGAAGGATGAAGGGGATTATAAACGATTTGTGTGTGATCTTGTAGTAAGTCGTGGCATGGACTATTTTTTTCAAAGATTTTAACCAGTTGTATGTAGGATTGAAATCAGACGAGAGTTTTTCGGGAGGAAGTGTCAGAGCTCTTGCGGACAGGGGTAAATTTGCGATTTTAATTCAGTTTGTAAATAACTGGCAATTCAATTGAGGTTGCGATTAAAAGCGGCTAATTACGTGACGATTCTTTTTACAGTGTTTGTATATCCAATTCGGGACACTCTGGTCAGTGAAAAGCATTCATGAGACCATTTTAAAAGACGCTCAACGTCAGATGTTGATATTTCTTCTGTCGAATGAAATAATCTATTGCCCTCCTTCGTGCACTCGTGGCGTGTCACTCTCACAACAATATACTCTCTGCTTAAACGATCATAAATCTCTCTTCATTCAACTAGGCTGCTAAAAGGCTGTCTTCTCCTCACATACATCCAATCACATAACGCTCCTTATTACTCAAATTCATATTTTAATAATTCCCTCAACTTTAACTCACTTCTCATAAAAATATTCTTATTATATAATATTATATGAATAATAATATAATAATAATCATAATCACACTCACACTATTAATAATCATCACTCTCACACACATCACATATGAAAATTAAAAGTCGTTTTTTGTTTGTGCTATACATAAATAGATTCACATCATAATAGACATAACATCACATCTGTAATATAAACATATATAATAATAATAAATAATAATATAATAATAAATAATTAATATATATATATAATTTTTTACTAACAAAATAAAATAATTCAATTAATATTAAGATATATTCATAATTCGAATAAACTAATACACTCAATATAAACATCAACTCAAAATCGATTTATACATACAAATAATTAATAACATATTCTACTTATGTGATCTCCTATTGATTTGTATCATTATACTATTATTACTCTTACATTATTCTCTTACATTGAGTTGATTTAATATTATTTATTTAATCCCATCATCTACGTGAGTTATTGATTGTATCATATATTATCTCTCATTATCTTGAATTTATATCTAGCACATCATGAGTTATTGAGATTATTTAAAATTCTCACTCTCATACACTTTTATTGATACATCTAAAATTTTTCACTAATATAGGACCTTTATATTAAGGTATCTTTTCCCAATAATCTTATATATTTGTAATTTATTTACTTATTTATGTACTTTAATTAATTATTATTCACTTTATATATTATTATTTATTCTACTTTATTCTAGTGGATATTGTTTTTTTTCTCATCTATCTCATCTACTCTCTTATTATTTCCACTCATAGGTATTATTAATTTAGCTTATGTATCGATTACTCCTTACGTTCCTCTGATTCTAGGCACTCAGTATTATTATTTGCTAGAAGTCGATTATGTTCATTCATCTACTTCTATTAATTCTATTAGATACCTAATCAATACCACTAATTATATCTTAGTCTTTCAGATGTGCATACTTATTATTATAGTTTTACTCTTAACTATCCTGTCAATTATATAATTATGTATACGTAATTATCTATTTATTATACTGTATTATTATATATAATAAATTATTATTATTTTATTAATATAAACATTAATTTTATTTGTTTCCATTTATTTTTTTTTTATTAGTTCCCATTTTCTCAATGAGGTTACATGTTAAACAGAGAGGTGAGCGAATTAACAAGTGAGATACTCTGAGCTCACGAGATATATTTTATACTGATTAAGAAACTAGTCTCTTATTTAGCCACCATTTTACCTCAATATAAAACCTCATAAAATAGAAGACATCGCATGAGATTTTTTATTCTATGCAGTACTTATGTATGTAGTATAAATATCAATGTTCGTCGGAAGGATTGAACAGCGTCTATTATGCTATATTTAGAGGAGTCTCGCTAGAGTCAACCTTATACTATACGTCCTCGAAGAAGGCTTATTATTATTTAATTATTATTTATTATTATTATTATTATTTATATTTAATTATTTAATTATTATTATTATTATATTTATATATTATATTATTATTAAGGACTTAAGGAAGTCTCACATAAAATTTTTGATAGATCGCTTATAAATAAATCTATGTAAACTCACTCTACTGTGAACTCCCCTGACTACAGCCTTGTTATATATTATATAATATATATATTAAATAAAATATTATAATATATATATATAATATATATTATAAAATATAAATATAACTAATATTTAATATATATATATTATATAATATATATTAATATATATATATATATTATATATATATACTATATATACTACATATAATATATACTATAATATATTCATACATTCAATCATACCCATATGTGGAAAGCAATTTCTTTCATTTCTTTTATAGCTAGCTATAACTTTATAGATTCTTATATATATATATATATATTAAAATAATGTATATAAAATATATATATATATTTATATATAATATATATATATATTAAATATTTAATAGATAGAGAGAGAGAGAGAGATAGTAGTAATTTTATATTTATAATATAAAATTTTCATAAATAAAATACATGAAATTTTTTATTTGTACATCATCATAATATATATTAATGTATAAGGTCAGACATTAGTTAACATTTATTTCATTTTCATTTTATCATTATTAACGTTACATTGTATAAGTGTGAAGATTAAATAAGATACAAATATATATATATATATATATATATATATATATATAATATATTAATTTAATATATATAATATATTATATGGCCTATAAAATTAAAATAATATAGAGTTATGTCTCAATTATCGTTAATAAGATATTTTATATATATATATATATATAAGACTTAATATATTAATTATATTATATTAATAACTTTTAACTTAATAAGTTAATAAATATCTTATTTAATATATTTATATATATAATTTTATATATATATATTTAAAAATTATAATTATTTTTTACAGGTTATATGCTGTGAATAAGAAAAAAGGTTAAATTATTTATCAATCCATTACAAATTCATATTTCTTTACCATAGTGGAGTTGTTGACATAGCATTGAATAAGTAATGATGTGACAGAGATAATTAGGTAGAAATTTAAGATTCACCATGCCTTGGCAAGCCTTTTATAGGATGAAAATAAGCAAAATATATATATATATATATATTAATATTAATATTATATATATTATATATATATTAATAAATATAAATATATATATTAATGTATTTATAACTATATATAGATATATATATTATATATATATATATATATTAATATATATATATAGATATATATAATAGATTAAATATATAATATATAATATTATACTATATTAATAATTATTATAAGATATAATGATGATTATATATAATATAAAATATATATATAATATATAATATATATATATATAATATATGTGTGGGTGTGCGTGATGTTGTGTGTGTGTGTTTGGTAAAAATAAATTGTTCTCTTAAGTATTTCAAAGTAAACCTTGATCGTGACGTTTAAGGGTGCCTTTATCTTCTTTTCTAAAATGTACAAACAACATGAAAAGTATAATGATCGGGAAGGTAGATGTATTGATAGTTGAATCTCTCCGCTATATATACCATCCACCCATACCTCTAAATAGAGCAAATAATGGATAGATATCTTGCTATTATTTAGACATTAATTATAGTTAGTGTATTAGTTGGCAACTCCGGCTTCTCCTTCATAGGGTGAACTCTTCTTCTTATCCATCCCACCTTGGAATCTTTAAGAAATTCCTAGCAGGTTGCAGATGTTTTATTATCCGAAATAGATCCTATTTGTCTTATTTATCTTATCTTTACTTTATCTTATCTTTACCTATATTCGTCTCGATAGTTATATATATATATAGAGACTTGTGTTTGGTTTGGGATCGGGTGAAATTTCCTTTAATTATCTAATTTCAATTATGATAATGATTTAATATATATGTTAATTTATATTATTTATATATTATATTATATTATTAATATATATATTAATTTAATTATATTTATATGATTTGAGATGAGTATTGTGTGTAATTCTAGTAAACTCTCGTATTTATTTCACATATGATTATTAGGTTAAGTGTAATGTTCACTTGAATTATGTATTCAATATTGGATTATATGCTGATATGAGTTCTCGAATTTTAATCTAAAGTTGAAATTAAACCTCGAGTCGATTTATATAATATAAACTGAAACGACATTATTGTCCTTGCAGAAGGTCGCCTTGTAAAACTTTTAAATGAAAAATCATAATGAATATGCATATAAACCTATAAATTAATTTTATTATTTTATAATTAATTATGTACTATAAATATTTTTTTTTAATTTATTGATTCAAGTCATCTTGTGATGCTCATATATCTTAGATATTAATAAAAAAATATTTTATCATATATGTTTCATAAGATAGGCAATTATGTGACATCAGAAGCAATATCTCAGATATCGCTCTTGGATAGCTTTCTCTCCTACTCGTATAATAATATATATATCTGAATCTATTTAATACATATAGTTTATTATTTAATCTTCCAGAATGATCGCCACTCATGTATAGTCTGCTATTTATTTTTATATCCACTTTGAGGAGAATCGAACCTATATATAGTAGTTCCATTACTCACTATATACCTTATTTACGCCTCCATAATATATAACATTTGAGCCTTAAATGAATTACAGATATTATTGATCATCAGTACGTGATATATATATTAATAGATATTAATAATATATATATATATTAATTATATATATATATATATAATCAATTAATTAATTAAATTAATATATACTATATATATATATAATATATACATATATATTAACATATATATTAATATTATTATAATTATATATATTATATATATATATAGTATATATTCAATTATTAAATACTTATATATTATATAATTATATTAATATATTTTATATATAATATATATATATTATTGTACTATAATTAATATTCTTAATAAAACTAATTAATTAATGTAGATATCGAGTCATTTGAGAACAAATAATATATATATATATATATATATTAATTTATATATATATATTATATTATATTAATATATATATATAATATATCATATATATTATATATATATACTTATATATAATATATTAATATATATATATATATATAATATATATACTATATATTTAATATATTACTGTATATAGCTAATAGATAAATATATACTAATTAATATATTATAATACATAGGGATGGTTCAGTAACTATAGTTAAGAAAGTACCGCAATAACTGAGCAATATTACACACGGAGCTATAAATATTATTCACGGTACCGAAATACGCGAATCATTCGGACCGTAATAGTTATATTTTCAATAAAATTATCTGTTACAAATATTATTTAGGGGAAATATAAATAAAAGAAACCTCCAGAAAAAAATTTAAATACATAAAAAGGTGAAAATATTATTTTTCATATTGGATAATGGACTTTTCGTAGGCCAGATATATATTTAGAGTAATTCAGGTGAGATATAGGTAGTAGCTTAGTAATTATCTAATAATATTTTAGAATTGCTGTATCACATCCCGTTTTTGTGCAATCATGGCCATCCCTAGGATGACAAACTAGGAATGACAAAATTCTAAGGCTGTATAGACGTTACCTTCCGCATATTACTACAGTAGCAGCACGCGTTTTGCTGGCACTTTATCGGCCGATTGGGGGGCCTTGCTTGCTTTCTACGCTACTATAATGGGAATTACTTTTATTGTCTTCTATATAGGTGACGCTTTGTACCATTCTACCGATAATACGGTGAGGGAGCTGTAACGTTGATTAGTAGGTATGTAAGCAGGTATTCTTACCTATTATCTTCACTGACAATAATTATTTCTATACTTCATATTACATAATAATCCTCATATAGTGATTGTGCACGTATAGTGACGTCTGTTCTTGACAATGGCAATATTTTCATTCGCAAGACGAAAACATAGTAGTGACTTATTTAATCGTGCATATGTGGGTATTGTGCGATATATACACATGAGTTGTCGTACGTTCTATCTGCGTATCAACACTCTTCGCGCACACTCTGTCTGATTATCCGCATAGGAAATACATTCTTTGCGGCGAAACGCACTCCGCGTTGCGCGTCTCCAATACGCGGGCACTCTCTCTGCGAGTCACAACAGAAATTATGCGTGTCCGTCTATTTACCCCCTCCTCATCCCTAGCAACAGGTAGAGTACTCCTTAAATGCTCACCGAGTACCAAGTACGCGGAGAAAGACGTTCCGAACTCCAATTTGAGTGGAGAGTTTATTGTGAGACCTTCTATAAGCTCAGATAAGCCAGAGAGTGAGGGACTCTAGAGGATCTACTTGGTGCTATATAGCTACGGTTGACGAGGGGGGGAGGAGCGTGATAATCGATTAAAAAATTTCTTTATCTTAGTGTGTAGAACACTATTCTCTTCTTTCAATCTTACACATTGGGCCAAAAGGTACTCGTTAAATGGTTTACTGCTTGCTAATTCTCAATTAGAAAAGACCAATATCTCTTCGGAGTACTATTACTATATTTACCGATCACAACTCAACCTCGGGTCTAGTTCTGTAGCATATATTCGCATTACTAATCCTTTCACATTACTTCCTCTTCAATGTGTCCTCATATTGCACCGTAATGCCTGTGATATTTATACATATCGATCGGGGTATGCATGGGTATACTCTCCTGAAATCTTATGAGATACTTAAGTAGAGGGCGAGTGGTACCGGATGGCATCCTCCCCGTATATACGTAAATAAGTTATGAAATAGGTGAGAGTGGTAGATGCTTTCACTCACCGTATGCTATAATTCACGTACGTCACCCTGCGTGAGCTTATCTAAATCAATATAATTCTATATTGAGTTACTCATAATATACTAAACACTATTATATCTACTGGCACACTTAAGTTCTTGGAAGTTGAGTATTTAGAAGGACACGAGCAGCGAAGATACAAAACTGAGATTGCGCACTGATAAATAATATTCTCTCATGCATCATCTTATCAGAGGCGAACACACCTAATAGCATTTTAATTCCTTCGTTTAAACTTACATCACATCTGATCACACAACTTCCTATATCTACAAGATACCTTTTGAAACACTCAACTTCCATTCAACTCTCACTGCTTATATAATATATATATTCTCATTCACTTCTTTCCGATACGCCAGTTATACGCTATTCGGCCGCTCGAGTAATGGGGGGTTAGGAACAGTAGTTATACTATACTTTATCCTTTCTACCCATCTCTCAGTGTCCTCTAGGTTCGATAAGAAATTTACTACCAAAAAATATTCAACTTACACAATCTAATTCAATTAAAAAAGTTTTTCTTTCCAAAAAAAATAAAAACTCAGGTATCATAGACTCAACAATAAATGTATTGAGAGCTTGGATTGGAGCCAGAGTTGGTGATTTATTGTTAATTGGAGATGCAATAACTTGTATATACTATATTATGGTTTGTACAATAATAACTTATACATATTGGACTGGGAGTCGTACTGAGTGAGGAGTCATATTTATTCTATTTTCATGGTCTAATTAAGTGGTGATCCTCTAGGTTATCTTAGTTACACTTTATCTCCTTACTATATTATATATATTTCTCTTTTCATTAAGATCTTATCTATCTCACCTGCATCTATAACTCTATTCACTCATATACCGTAATGTAAACTATTCAGATAACCCTTCATTCTATATATTCAATTCTTTTATAATTACTAGAAATTAGCCTCTCGTTCTTAATCTCATTTCTGATTCTATTCTCCTGATCCTGGGATAGACATTTCGGTATGTACGGTCTATTACTGTACATGAGTGAATATTCATTTCTTTAAAAACTCAACTATCTCTATCTAAAACACCTTCTCCAAAACACTGTCTAACTTTCCTATCTCTTTTACGTACGGTTCTTCTCGGTCCTCCTAGTTATTATTGAATACCAATTATTATAAACAATCCTTTAGGCTATTAAACATAACAAAAAAAATGTTATATACTTGGAATACTTCACATATCCATAACGTAGTAGTATATGCTAAGCGGCCTGCAAGAAACTGGAGTTCTGTGTAGAGCGAGACTTTTATTTCCTCTTCACAGTTACTTCCATGTTATACAATTTGCCTCATCCGGCCCTTGTGATGGAGTTAACTGCTCTCATATACTGTGAGTAGGGTCCTAGTATTTTCACCCTAGTAGTATTATTGATATATATAGGTCGAGTTACAAAGAGGCTCAAAAAAGACTTATAAACGGTCCAGTTTCTTATGCATTTGATTTCATACTATTGACCCTTCATTTCTCACTGTATAGCGTGCTATAGACAATTATTTTGAGTGATTTAGAATTTAGTGATATATGTGCTTATATATACTATAAGAAGAAGGTTTTAGCGATACATAGATGGCGGCAAGTGCTCGAGGTATCTTTTATGTGCACAGAAATACGAGCCACAGTTGTCTCAATCCACTTAGACGGCGTTACTAACACGAGCTAAGGAGGATCACACACACACATCGATGTCCAGCAGACCGATCAATGCAGCACTATTGACTAGCTATCGGATATATACACAGCACACACACTTCCATAGACTATGATTCTCGCATGCTCAGGCCTCGAATTTATCATATTTACCTAGTTACCCTACTGTTACTTTGGATAAATTTATCATTATCACATTCTTCTGTGTTTCTACTGCTATACTCTAATTTAATTATTACTCACCTCTTACACTTTAAAGTCCAGCTTACTGTGCTTCAATCTTGATCACGTATATATTATATGCTCGAGTTATGTAATATTGATTGTTATTTAATACATCACCTATTACCATTAATAAAGGCTTTAGCCCAGTGAGTGGTTGAGTAGAAACTATAAAAAAAAAATAAAAATAAAAAAAAATATAACAAGCATAGTTCTTAGCGGTTATCTCGAATATACGGTAGGATATGACATAATTGTGGTAATCATTAAAGTTAGTATCTTAACAATGTATGGATGCTAATAATTACTCTGGATGATGATCTTAATTCATATCCATTCTGAAATAACTATAGTTCAGAATGTCCTTCTATATGTTCTATATATATATATACTCAAGGGTGTAACTGAACGATATCTTTATATAGAGATTAGAAGTATGTATATTTGATCACACGATAATATTGTTCACTGAGTACTGTAGCTTCTATGTATTGTGACTAATGAATAAAAATGTAACTAACTGGATACCTATGATCTGATGTAGAGTAAGCATGTGTGTGATTGGTGCCATGTAACAGGAGAAGCCAGGTAGTGATTCTCTGTGGTTGAGAAATCGTTCAATACATACTCGATCTTAGAGTTTTAGCAGGGTGACATCTATCGATAGTATGCTGACAATTCTTAGAGAGTCTGTACATATTAATCTTATCGTCACTATATAGTCGGGGTGACTCCCCAGCATCTATTGCAGGTGAGGGTAGGTGGCATTTTAGTAGCTCTGACATTTCTATTGACTCTCAGTCTCAAAAGTGGCTCAGATTAAAAGATTGATTCTCTCACACATTTCACGAGGGCATACTCAGTGGGTTATGCAATTTGATGCTCTACTCCGTCGCCCACACAAACATTTGATCCTAGAGTACCCGGTACTCGGTCTACGACCCATATGATAGTAGGAAAGTATGCATATGAAATACAAGAACACCTAGTTTGCATGTGAGATGTTAAGTGCTTTCTCGAGTAGTATTATTGCAGCGGAGTAACATAGTGTATTCGCTAAAAATATTGACGTCGACTCTACATATCCAAACAAAAATATATGTAGTATACACAATTATATCTCATGCTTACACACAAGAGAGGTCTCAAGCACGCATCAGCATCACACCACACACAATTTATCTAAGATGCAGATCTCTGCTATTATGATACATAATTTGGGCGTATCACATTCACGAGACGAAGCCGAATCTGCAAATGTGGTTTTCACTAGGGCACCTTTACAATGGAGAATATCTACGAAGCAAACCAGTGTAGAGATATCGTAGTAACTCGAAACGTATTATTAATGATTAATATGATGGCTTGACACAGTCAGTTTCACAATATTCGTATAACTAGATGATTGGATTACAACCAACGCTGCTCCTTCTCTCTAGGAGGATGATAGAAGGACATCTATCCTCCCACGCGTTCAAACAATACAAAACTTAGGGTATTTGATGTAAAACATAATTTGTGAATGAGCTCCACCGGGCCTAATGATTGGTGAATGCTTCCGTACTAATAATTTATATGTACTACAAGCGTTATCTGGTCTCACTAGCACTTAGTAATGAAGTGAAACGAAAAAAGCTTAATAGATATTATGTAATGGCCCATACAAATACGGATATCACTCTTCACTCGATATGATTAGCTCATGCTTGCTATACAACAATGACATGTGTTAGAGGTGACAATAGCTAGTTATGGGATAATGCTTTTATCAAATGAGTAGCACAGAAATTTTCTGCTTATAATATATAAATATAGGTAACAGTAGAAAAACGAAACCTTACTTATACATATGTACAGTTAACTGCTAGACAAGTTTTCATTTCTCATGGATGTAGATATGTGAGAGTATATATAAAGATTGCATCATTACTACATTTCACCCTAAGAAAATTTTCACTCAGTAATAACCTAAGGCGATGTCTTAGTGTATAATGTAACTCGGTGAGTGAAACGTATACTTATCCTATCAAGACTATAAGAGTTTAATGATATGGGATCAGTTAACTACAGTGGTCAAATTGGAGATATCTCAATTATGATGGTATATACGATATAATTGTAGGAGCTTTAATGAGGCATATTCCAGACCATACTATGTACAAGTTAGATCAGTCTACGAAGTAGACAATTAACTACATACGTAGGTATTGAGTTTACATTAACTTTAAACCATTCCTTTATTACATTTCATTGTTGTCCCAGTATTACTCTTTATTCATAGTTTATATGTATGTTTAAACATATATATATTAATATATCTCATTATCTAAATAGTAATAGATTATGACTCACACACACAATCACTACACACTAACTCCCAAGTTTTATTTAGTTTCTCTCTCCCTTCAATTATGTGTCAAATTATATAGATAGTATATAGTATTATAATATATATATAATATATATATTAATATATATATATAATATATAGAATATATACTATATATATAATATAATATAATATCTATAATTTAACCTATACGCATATAAGTGAGAACTTCTATATATTAGTTAAGCTCAAATATTAACAATATCTATAGCATTTCTGAATGATGTATATATGTGATTAAATTAAATTACTAATAAAACTTGATTATGGAAAGTGAGAAAATCATTTCAAGTATGCTTTACAGATTGATACTGTGCTTGTAGGCGTTCACTCTATGGTATATTAATATATGTGGCGCTATTTACCCTAGTTATAGAATATACACTATTTTATTTTTTAATACTTTTTATATATATATATATATATATATATATATATTATATATATTATATATATATATAATATTAAATATAATATATATATATATATATAATATAATATATAATATAAGATATATATAATATGATAATATGATAATATTTATATATGTAGTATATTATATGTATATATGATGAATTTTCGTTAAATATTTCTATATTAATATTTCAATTAAATTTAGATAAAACTTTGGTATAAAACAATAATTTATATAAATACTTGGGAGTGATTGTGACAACCAAAGTAAACGTTAATATTAATATATTATATATAATTATTAATATATATATCTAATCATATATATATATATATAATATAAATATACTATTGATATTAATATAATATATCGCCAATAATTGTGATTAAGACCTCTTATGAAAAAGTAAAAATCATATAAAATTTTACAAAATTACTCACATTGCTAAAACTAACAATTAATATCTCACAAATGCGATGAGATATGCAAAAACCGAATTACATTTTTGGAATCAGACTAATTCAAATAAATCAATTGCGAAATACATTCACGTACCTAAAGAAATTTCTATGTTTACTCACTAGTATTTAGTTATATACTCACAATAATAAATAATAACTCAAATAAAAATAAAATAACTTATATTTATTATATACTACTCCATATATTTAGAGTCATACAAACTCATATTAACACATATTTATAATAACACAGAAGAATTCTTACACACAGTGATAAAATTATAGAATAAGTTTCCGTATGTTAAAAGAATAAATT
Source organism: Trachelipus rathkii (assembly GCA_015478945.1). Classification (NCBI taxonomy): domain Eukaryota; kingdom Metazoa; phylum Arthropoda; class Malacostraca; order Isopoda; family Trachelipodidae; genus Trachelipus; species Trachelipus rathkii. The sequence goes on from JABUQX010080697.1 coordinate 29,977, forward strand.
TGAACTCAAACTTCTTTAGCCAAATTTTAATATACGAATTCTCTTTATTAGAGATTCACATGTGCAACAATTGTGGCACGTTACTTGACAAATTTATACACGAGTGAGAATAACTCGTACATAGGTTAATGTACGAAATGTTGTAGTGGCTTCTTGTTGCGCTATTTTCCGGTCGAGTAAAGGTGGTATGTGTATGGTTCTCTTATGTTCTGAAATAGATCTGCACACGTGTTAGGTGTATTTATGTGTACTGAGTGGTGTGTGATGTACTCGTCTCAAGCGGATAGATATAATGCGAGAGATATTCTTTAATCCTTATAGTAATCATTTGTATATATTCACAAATTTAGCAATTAATAGACTACTTATCCTAACAGACGTTTATTTCTCACCAATAATGAATAGGATGAAAATTTCTATTATGTCTTATCTCAATATCATGGTCAAAGTGATAGTGAGCAAACCTAAGTATTATGGTTATATTCTTGATGTAATTCCGTACGTAGTACCTTGTATTTTTATATATTGTTAACGTAATCTAATCAATTACGTACATGAAATTAATGGTATAATAAGACTTTATTTTTTCACCTTCACACTCTGCTATATTACTATGTATTGTAACATTTTAGATATGCTCACCTAACAATTTCTATTATAAATAACTATTCCTAATTAAAGATAAGTTTGAGATAAATGAACCTTATCAACTTTCACACATATTTATCCCCTACTACCTGTAATAATCTATACTGTCTAGCAGAGAGTCAGGAGATATAATATTATTATACATAGATATTTCACTTTTCCTCTAAGTGCCTCTCATATAACGACCAACATTTTTATAACTGATATTTATACTGTAATCATGTGATTTGAATAAATTAGCTTGAATCGTGACAGATCTAAGATAAAGTAAGCTACACACAAAGATTATCACATGAATACATTATAATGTGAATTCATTTTAGTTTCTATGTATTATTTTATTAAATGCATCTATATTCAATAAATCATTGAGTGTTAAATTATTCACTGAAGCTTTTACTATTTAATTCATATATTATTTTAATAAACAAATTTTATATATATATATATTGAGTGAGAGAGATAAGGGTAATTACTTGGGTAGTCACGACTGTATTTACTTCACGTATTATATTAAATATTGCTGATGTTATTATATTAGTTAAATGATTGTCAAATGGCTAGACATGAGTAAATTGAGAATTTAATTTGTACCTAATATACTGAAATATAAATTACATCAATACTAATTTTTCGAATTATATATGCATTCAGTACAGTGAGCGATATATGGATAGTAGGGGAACTTTTATTTATCAAACATAATCTTATTATATAGATATATAACGTAAGTTCTGCGAGGGTATGGTTCTTCTTCTTACTATGGTCCGTGTTGAGTAATATATGAGGTGATATTATATTGATCTTAGTAATTTTTATTATCTCTATTACAATTACTATTTAAATAGGTTTTAATTATCCTTGGTGACGTCACAAGATCGTGATGTCATTAAAATAGTATTCATCTTTTAATAAGAGAAGAAAAAAAAAAATATTATATATCTATCTCTTTTCGTCTGATAAGTGTGATATAGTATGAGAGATATGTCTTAAACAGTAGTGTGTGTGTTTGCTGATACATAATATTGAATCGTGAAATGCATAGTTGCGAACATGTTGAATAAAGCCCACTCTCCCTGTTGGTGTGTACTATACCAGTACCATGTGTGGTCTATTTCATCTTTTCTAAATAAAGATGGAGGTTTCAATGGTCCTCTAATATTATTGATAAATAATATAATCATATATTATAATCAAAGGCCCTATAAGATCTTTACTATAACAAAATGATTCGAGTGATTTCAGATTTTTCTTATCCGTTCTCAATACGTTAGTCTCTCACCAGACTCCGTCAAGTGTATTTTCTCTTTCACTACATTTCGTTACGCACAACACTACATGAGCACTCCGTTATACAACAGTCTACAACTGTTATTAAATTCACACAGTAAAACTTTCTCACCATATCAATTTGGATCACGTTGACGATATATTATTTGTGATAGATTTTTATCAATATGAAAGAACTAACTGCAAAAACTTTCAATTCAGAGGCTATTACGATTATGAGAGTGATATCTCCTGGCACCAGAAGTGAAGCCAGATAATTATTCTAATAGAGGATATATGCTATTTATACATGTTATACCGATATAATTTATATGTTCGAATTACGTTACCATAATAAATCATCGGCACATCCCTAATTGAATATAACTTATTACGATAATGTTTTATTAGTTATATAATGACTATATATGGTCTCGAATCATATCACCAATCGTGTTAATAATTATAACACATTAAACATAAGACTTCAACTTTAGTTACCAATTAAGTCCGAAAGAAGATAACTACAATCGTTATACTTTATACAAATGGTTGCTGCTTTCCAAATCAGGTTAAGACTCAATTACTTCGATTATGCTATGAGTAAAGCCTAAACATATTGTAGTGTTGATTTTCATGGTGTGTAAAGATAAAGGGTTGAAATAATGTGTTGTGATGGTAGTAATTATATACTATGTGGATATATATATATAAGTAGATGAATATGATGTAGTGATTTTAAATTATGGTATGAAAATATGACTCTATACATGAAGCTTATTTTGCTATTTTTATTTAAAGTGTGAAATAGTAAGCTGATTTAAAATGTTGTTGAGTTTTTATACAGATTGTTGTATGTTAGTAGAAAATCATCGAGATATTGATCCATAGTGTGAGTTTAATATGTGTAGTGTATGTATAGTCATATACAAATGAGTAATTTTAACTACTTATCAAAGTATTTAGATATGTTTAAAATCTAAAATAAAAAAGGTTGTAAATATATTTAAAAAACTCAAGATAAAAGTTGAAGCACATTCTTCTTGTGTCATCTATTAATATGATATGGGCATGATGCGGTATGTTGAATTTTTTTGTGTAATGTTATAAGAGATATAGTGGTTATATTTATCATATATGATCCGAGTAGTAAGGCTGACAATATACATCGCTCTCTCTCTGTATGGAATTGGGTGCGAGAGGCTGAGAGTTACGTATGATATGCGAGTGTTGGTATTTATATATTTGGTTTAATCTGGAAGTAAGGCTGAAATATAGTGTTGTGGTTGGTTCTATCTATATAACTATTTTCTCTTAAATTGTGTATTGATATAATATCCAGAGCATATTGGTCGATTTAAAATCACCACTCTGTGATCTCACACACACAATTGGTAAAGTTGAGAACATTGTGGTTGTAAAATGTCTTTATTATTCACACATAGTTAACAGTACACAACATGGAATCTAGAATGATATTCTAGAGAAAAATCAGAGCGCGAAATGTTTCAAACTGATTATTTTGTCTAGAGTATATAAAGGTCTAATGATGAATATATAAAAATTGAGACAACGTCCCTTTTATATGTGGTCTAGTGTGTGCATTAACGAGTAACACATTATGCTAACATAAGCACTGATGCGATGCTATTAATATGCGTAAAAAATTAGGATATGTAGAGAGCGCACTATATTTTCCATTGGGGTCCTCAATGGAGAGCAAGATATCCAGAGATCTCACTCCTCGAGATAGACCTAGACTCAAGTCTCACGTGCTTAGGATGTCGACCGTGAGTATAGGTTCGCTGAGTGATCGATCAGAAATCGTATAGTTTAATCTCACGAACTCTATCTCGAGAGAAGTTAAAGAGTTGCTGCGAGGTCGAATCGAATCTTTCTCTTATTGGTGGCGACACCCAGGGGCATACACACTGAGATAATGAATATGAGGAAATGCATTTGAATGTGAGATAAAAATATTAAAAGTTTAATATGAAATAATAATATTTACCTTGCTGTAAGTAGGTGAAAAGTTTTGAAGAAATACACTGGCACTGATATGCTGTTATTAGCATTGTTTACCTACTATATACTCTCTGTGAAGACCTTATTATTTTAGTTATTCATATGTTAAGATTAATTCAGTGTATGGTGTAGGTGTTATTCACAATTATTGAACTTATTAGGCATTATAATTAAATTACTTCAAAACTTATAAAAATTACAAATTCAAGGTTAAGTTAAAAAATGATATATCTAATAATTAAGAGAGTATTCATGTAATACAGCAGTGTTCATTGCAATTAAATTGATATTATTAGAGAGTGAACAACAGTTATTTGACTTTTATGATGAAGAAATTAGTAGAGTGTCTACGTAAGTTGATATAAAAGATACAAGGAAAAATTGAATATTATAGTCACTAGATAAGAAATACTAGACTAACTAACCATAATATACCAATTTTAAAGTTTCGTTACTCACTCCGACGTATCTATGCGCACAGATTGCGATATGTATAATGTCACTCACAGAAAGTGCAAAGAATATCATACTAGCTCCACTTTACTCTGCGACGCACAACTGTAGTTGATATAGCTGCTAAGATGTTTTGAATCAAGAGAAGAACCACTCTCTAGCCTTAAGTGAGATGATAACCAATCATTCCTTGGTGGTTCTCACTCCAAGATTAGCACCACATGTTCTCTCGTAAAAGGTTAAAGAGGTATGAGAAGAACTGGTGAAAAGAAAAAGGAGCTATATAAGTCAATAATATATATATAATATTAATATATTTGATTTATTATTTTTGTGAGTTTGTGTATAAATGAGAGTTTAACTGAATAAGAAAGTTGTCAAAGCATATAATTGCATTCTCACATGGTTTTCCTATATATAGTGATCTGCATAAATAATAAAATATTCACAGTTAAGATTATAAGAAATGACACCAAGAAGACTTTCTAATTATACTATTTAAATTAATATATAATAATATATATAATATATTATATTATAATAATAATTAATATATATTAATATGATGTAAGCTTAATTTAGGATACCAAATTTTATAGAGCTAACTGATATTTAATATAACTACCTCACTCGAATACTAAGTACTATGTCAATTGTTGACAGAGTTGAAAAATGAAAAAGATTTTGCTTGATACTCATCTATATATACCGATTTAATTTATATCTCCCATAGTGGCGAGTGTGTTGGGAAACCGACTGGCTGGGAGACCCGAAGAGAAGTGGATTGAGTCAAGTGAACGAATGTCTGAAGGAGAGATAAATGTTGAGTTTGGCAGAGCGAGTAATAAAGGTTGACATAAATATGAGGCTATAGGTGTAATGTGATCAGGTAATACACACATGAGTTTTGATATAATGGGTGATGAATGGTTTACGGTATACCCTCAATTCTGGCAAGGGATGAACCCTTATTATACTATTATACCATGATAGACGATTATATCAATTATGTGAAGGTTCACTCACCTGAGCGCTCACATAGGTCCTCCAATGGTAAGTCATCTATAGGTAGTATGTGATTTATTCATGTCTATGTGTGATAACTAGATATATCTATCATATCATTAATATTAATGGTACAGTAAAGGGGCTATGTAAGGCTGTGAGCTTTCCTTTCGATATATTATTGTTACATAATATTAGTTTGTTGCTTGGGCTGTTTTGCTCTTTCTCAATAGTAACAGATCTACAAACCATTATCAGTCTTATGGCGGAAAACGAAAGTACAAGGCTCTATAGTTTAACTTGAGCACATATATAGTAGAGAAACAAATCACTAATTTGCACAGTTATGCGGAAAGCTCATACGTATTGCCAGTCAACATTGAATAAGCTCTGAAAAATGAAAATATTAATATTAATTTCTAAAAATGGGTGTTTTAGGATTAGATTTCAGGAATATATTAAAACTGGAAAATATCAAGACTTGCTCATCCACATATTTCATCTAAATTAAATAGTAAAGTTAGCTTTGTTGAAAGAAATTTTTAAAAAGAAATCTTGATCATGATTTATTAATTAAACGTGAAATCGTTGTTACTATGTAATATTATATATATATATAATATACATTATATAATATTAATATTAATATTAAATATTATAATATATATATATCTAAATATATAAAATATATAGACATATATATAATATATAATTAACTGTCATATGCTATATATTATATTATTTATATAATATATAAATAGAATATATAGTAAAAATAAATATAATATATATATTATATTATTTATTATATATATTAATATATATATATATATATATATATAAATTATGTACAGTGAGAAAACTTTGCTAGGTAGTTGTTAGAAAGATAAAATTATGAATAAAAAAGGGCAAATATGATGAGATATGCCTATCTCACAAGATCAATTCTTCATCTAAATCTAAGTATATAGGTTCTAGCTAGTGACACAGTGCAGTTACTCACAGTATAGTCTTATATTACATATGTATTATTTAACAATGGTGATATATACATATATTATACGCTTTTCTCTATAATTTTAGTTATATTTCTGACTATCCCCCTTAACACAATATAACTTTATATTTGTTAGTTTTGTTTAGTGTAATTTAGTGTTTGTATAGTATAATGTGGTTAGTGTTATTCTCTTTACCCCTATTCTTCGAACTAACAGCGAGAAAAAGAGCGATAGCCTATAAAAGATGAAAGTGTAGTTTTTATGAATTATTTTAAATAATTTTATATATATGAGTTTATGGTTATAAGTTATATATATTTAAATGACTATATCAACATCGCATCTAGACATAAATAGCTAATGTCTAGAATATTCTAAAGCTAGCTCGTCATACGATTATTTGATAAGGATTTTGATTATTATAATGAGTTTACTCATATTCAATGAGTCAATATAAGTTTTCTTTGAAGTACTGAAAATAAAATTGCGTTAGTTCAAAAAATAAAAATTGTCAATAAATAATGAGGTACTTATACCAAATTATGGGGGGAAGAAAATGTTATGTATGTAATAAATAATATTAATAATACGAATAGGAATAATTAGCTCAAATAGCTATTATATATTAGTAATAATATGTTTTAACATATTTTAGGTAATATGATATGTGTTTGTAAAATACAGTCTATTATGAGTTTGGGGATTAATAATAATATTTCATAGAAAAGATTCTAATACAAGATTACAAGCGTCTAAATTTTCGCATTTGAAGACAAGATTTAAATTGACAAGGGAGTTTGTAGAGAAAATATAAATCCCGATAAATATTATTATATAAAATATTATAAGACTTACCAAAGAATGATAATAATCATTTTACTTTATACACAATAATAAAATAATTAACTAAAGTGGAGTAGATATCATAAGTAATAATGAAATGTCAAGCTTAAGTTTGAGTTAATAACTAAAAATTCATAGGCTAGAAAGATTATTAGTAGTATGAAATATAGACTCGTGTAGGTGATTTTTATTATTTTAATTGATATTTAAGAAGTAATAATATGTATTAGAGGAATTTGAGTACTTATATTATATATATTTAGGAAAGTTATTATATAATTTA
>JABUQX010080697.1:42500-45000 GCA_015478945.1 Trachelipus rathkii
TTTTCCATAACTTTTTACCCAGTTTTTCCCAGGTTTTTCCGGGAAAAAACTAAAGTTGGAAAACTACACCTGCCACACCATTGCGCCTTTGGATTAACTATTGGCTACTTATCAATCCTACTCTTCCATACTCGTGCTTTTATCTATTATTTAAACTTAACAGCTTCTTATAATTCCTTTTATATATATATATATATATATACCCTACTCATATCTATATATTATATATATATATATTATTATACTACTAATATATATATATATATATTATATCTTCATATATATATATATATTATATATATAGTAATATACTCATATATATATTATATACATTTGAAGATCATGGAGAAAATAAATACTAATAACTATATTTTAACTAAGGCACTCCTTACCTAACTAGGACCTTCACCGAAAGAATTTTCTATATGGCAATACCTATTTTCCTCACATAACGTTCTGCAATACGTTCACGGACTTTCTCAGAAGTTCAGAATTGGAAACTTTGTTATTTTATGGCCATATCTAGCAAGTTTTCATGCATTCTGGCTGATTTTTTATTATTTTATGGCTAGAGTAATATAGATTTAAAACTTTTAACTTTTTATATTTATTTGCTTTATTTTGTAACTTTACGGCAAAAATTATTCATGCTCGAATTTTCTCCGGGGGGCACTCGACTGCTCCGGGGGGCGCAATGCCCCCCCGGAGGTATGCCTGAAGAAACACTGAGTTCGCAGGGGAGGAACATAGGAGTATATTTTCATTGGAACAAATGATAATCTAATCTATCTTTTTTAAAAAGGCAAAAAAAGATTGATTTTTTCGTCCAAATTGAGTTATATATTAAGTGTTGCTTTTCGTGTTAAAACTAAAATTCATCTCATAGAAACTGATCAACACTATATTATAATTATATATACTATATATATATATAATATACTATAATTACTATATATATATATTACTATATATTACTTCCAGAATATTGGGCAACTTGTATCTTTCAGTATCTGTAGAGTAAATAATATTAATAATATGAGTTATATAGTATTATAGTCAGGTTATTGAGGTATATTTATTACTTGTTGTTTTTTTCTTAGTCATTATCTTATTATTGTACTATTTGAGTGATCTTGAACCTGTTACGTCTGTTTGTGCTATTGTATTGCCTTGTTATTATAGTCTTTTGTTAATTATCACATTTTGTTTTTGTTTTGGCTTCCCGTGTTCTTTTATCACTTTTATCTATCCTCTTCATGATATCATATATTGTAAATTTTATTATTTATTTTTCTTAAATAGAATTTATCGAAACTAATAATACTTGAGTTTTTATATTTTATTAAAAGAGAATATTTAAAATTATATGTATTCAAATCTTATGGTTATTGCCTTCTTGACCTCTTTATATCATATAAAATGAGCTTTGTTTTCTGTCCTTTTATATTAGATTATAAATTATTTGTGGGAATGTTTTTAAGATATTATATATATATATATATATATTATAATATAATATATTAGTAAATCTTTATATAGAAAATGGTACATATATCTTAAAAAAAATCTATATTTAATAATATTAAATATTATATATTAATATACATGTGTTTTTATTAATTGTGTTAATTATAAAAAAATCTACAACTTAATTGTAGGTTATATAAAAACTACAAACTCTAACTAATATCTCATAAAACTACAATAAGATACAGGGGACAATGGAATAACTATATATATACTGATTATGGACATATATATCCTACAATTAATAATTATTTAATTTTATTAACATAAAAGTACATATAAACAAACCTATTCAAAAAAAATAAAAATCAATATCCACAAAAACTACAATAAGCTACAGCACGAAAGGGAATACATTATTTTGTGATCCTTTTCGTAAAATTTTAGTTAGGAAAATGTAAATAAAAATAATAAAAAATAAATAAATAATAAAATATTGTATATCTATTCTTTTTTAGGAGCAGGGGACATAGTATATTAACATTAATATTTAATTTGTAAAGGTATTATATAACATACGTAGCAATGATTAGGGGGCTCGAGTACTCGATACGGTAGGAATACTAGGGGGATCGATATTTACCTATACCGTGGAGAGGGGCGGATAGGAATCCACCGCTATAGTCACTCTCACCCACAAAATTATACTCAAAAGAGCAGGGAGTCTCCTAGGTATAGATACCCTCTCCAGGAGGGAGTGGAATTTAAGTCCTATACCTACCGTTAGTTCTCCCCGGTAAAGGTACCTGAGATAGAATCACACCTGATACTCTTGACCATTTAATTTTATTTAGTTAAAAAATAATAAGCAATAATTTAATATTAAAGTTCTATTTTATTTTATAAGTTTAAAATAATAATAAATAAAATACAATAAAATAATAATAAAATAATAATAAATATAGTAATAAAAGGTCTTACTATAAAATTAGGCTCTTACTAATTCTCAATATTTAACTATTAAATTAATTAA
>JABUQX010080697.1:47500-52586 GCA_015478945.1 Trachelipus rathkii
TATAATAAATATATATATTTATAAATTTAGATTTTATAAGACTGAATTGAGCTAATTAAAGGTCTGAAATAAAGACATTAACTTTATTAATTAACTTATCATTATTTATAATTACCATATGATTAAATATGTATGTGTGTGCATATTGTATTGGGTGTAGTAAATGTATTGTATTAAATCAATTCCTTGGTAAATACCCTCTAAGTATAATATAATTAATATATATATTATATATATATATATATATAATATATATATATATATAATTATAATTGATATATATATATATATATATATAATATAATCATATAATTATATATATATATATCATATATATATAATAATATATTATAATATATATATATATATTTATTAAATTATAATTATATAATATATATATATATATATAATTATATATATATAATTATATATATATATATATATTATATATATACATTAATAATTAATATATATAGTAGACTAATATGGTACTAGTTCCTTAAATGGCCTAGTTGAAGAGTGAGTCCACTTACTAACCCCCATTACACTCATTAATACTGTACTACTTAGATAAGAGCCATATGAGCTTGCCTGATTTCATCAACAGCTGTGTAAGAGAGGAATAGTTTATACCGTGAGCCGCTACGTATATTATAATTACATTCCCGATACCTTTACCTTAGCCCAGGCGTCGGGCGTTTTATATTACATATGGATATCTTCTAAAGTCTTTGACGAAATTAAGCTTATTTATGGGTAGACTAAGTAGTGTTGAGTGAGTAGTACATAAATAATATATTTACTTTAGAAGGGATGAGGCAGAATGATTTAAGGTGTAGAGACCTTAATTAGCTAATCACATTATACTGCTGGAAGCGAACTATACATCAGTCAACTCCTCTCACCATAAGGAACACTTTCCTTTAAGTATATAGTTGTAGTGGAATGTAAATATTAACACCACCTACTCACCTACATTTAATATATAATTATTATATATACTACCTCTCCCTAGTTCTTGACTCTCTAGAAGCGACTATTTTAAGTATTGGTTATGAGATAATTTTAGAGGGCATATAAGAGGTCTGTCCATTAACTGATTTTACCTCTTTACTGAAACAGCTATAATCTTTTTGAAGGGTATATTATAGTATCTCTTATGTCCTTTTAGAAAAGAACATTGAGGAGGTGTAGAGTGAAATAAGATTCTTTGCAAGATAGTATTGAAATTATATAAATTATATTTAGTTTAAGAAGTGAAATTAAATTTTATTCATATAATTTTATAAATGAATTTTTTTTATGTAGACATATTATATATTTAGTATTTATAATATTAAACCTTTATTTAGATGATAGTCACACATTATTATAGGGAAGAATACGTGTAGCGGAACGTGCGGACGTGCGGAAGTGCGACGTGCGGACTTGTGATTGCGAGATTTATGTGATTGTTACTGAAATAGGATATGCGTGGAAGCGTTTTAGCGACTATTATTTACCTCGAGGTACGGAGGTGCGTGAACGGACTACCCCTAAATGATTGACGGGGTTGCTCTAACAATATCTGAATTTTTACACGATCACATATATTATCTTACACACCTATATACTACACAGGATAATGTGTGTATGTATGTATGTATTTATTTGTGTATGCATATAATAATGTTTTTTTTTAGTATTATTCAATATTTATTTATATAAAAAGCGCCCGATAACCCAGTGTTAGAGCACTCGCCAAACCAAGCGAGGGTCCAAGGTTCCCAACTGGTCGGATGGGAGAATGTGAGCTTTTCTCTCCTTGGGCTTTGCACTCCGTCCTGGCTGGGAGTTATCGCAGGTACAACCGGCCTCCTTGATTTAGGGCTCTGCCCGTGAAGCGGATGGTGTTTATCTTGTGTAATATATATATTATATTATATATATTTATATATATTATATATATATATATATGTATATATATTATATTAAAAATATATATATAAAAATTTATATATTTATGAACAATTTATCATTATATATATATATATATATAGATTTAATATATATATATAATTAATTATATATATATTATATATATATATTATATATATATTGTATATATATAATACTACCCCTATTTAATATATCTTATATATAGTATATATCACTCACTATACAACTATACTCACTACCAAATGTAACTCAATTCAGACGTTCTGGTGTATATTTATATTAAAAAAATCAATGTAGAAAATTTAAATATTTTTGACAATTTTTAATCAGATCCCTCTTCGTTTACGTTTTAAATGAACTGTAAAAAAAAAGGTTTGAATACATACATACAACTACCATAACTCACCTACAACATACATAATCACATCACACTACACTAACTCATACTACATAATACATACATACATCACATACAATACATACATACATCATACATAATCATACATACATACATACATACATACATACATACATACATAATATGAATATATACATAATGTGTTAAATGATATTTTGAATGATTTTTGAAACATTTTTAAAAGAAAATCGCTTGGAAGAACATCAAAAAATTGTTAAAAAACAACTAAGCAAAGTTTCTTCCATCTCCTATTTCATTAATGATAAAAACAGACAAATAGGCACAAACAGACGAACATATATAAATATACAATGAGAGAGAATCAAAAGCTGACAGAAATCCAGTTATATACAGAGATATTAAATACATTAAATGTGCTGTTATCTTCAAAATAACTTATTTGAACTCTATCTAAATCTTTCGTAATGCAATATAAGACTTTTTGTTATAACTCTTAAGACAATCACAATAAAACATAATTTAAATTTTGATAGAGAAATGGATAAGGATAGTCAATAATATCAGATAAATCTTATATAAAACTGAGCTTAAGTTATATTATTTCATTTCAACTCTTAATATTTATTATATGTACCTTAGAGATCGTTAGACTCATTAAGGTTAAATTATTGCTGTGAGAGTATTGTTAGGTGGCCTTATCCGAATGAATTTTGCTACATTACTACGTTGTATTCATAGTTCAAAAATATATATTATAGTATTTGATAATGATTGTCATTTTGATGCAGGTATGTAGTCAATATCACAGTGTAGAGATGTGTTTGGTTATCTTTGAAATAGGTAAGTGAGCATTTGTATTAAGGGATTTTTTGTTAGATAATACATAGCTCTTTAGCTTGTTGCTCTGAGTATCGTTTGAAAACGTTGTGATACTATTGGAATATTTGTGTGTGTTGTTAGCTACTTCACCTTGATAAGGTATCGAACTTTGTGGAAAATTGTTAGCAGATTAGTGTCAATAACGTTGAGGTATTGTTGAGTGTGTGTCCGTTGCTGAACACTTATAGTTAATCTATAGTTGCAGGCATATGTTTTAAATAGCTTTTTAAATGTAACTAAAATTTGTATAGCTATTGCATTATATTCGTATGCTCTGACGTTATCTGATTATTAAGATACAATGCTCTATGTTCCCACTTCTCTTCGTTACCAACCTGATTACAATGTTAGATGTAAAATTAACATTGATATGGTTTTAGAGATATGCTTGACAAGTGGTGAATAGGTTTGACCACCGCCCCTTTTTTGTATGCTATCGGTTAGTTACTGTTAATACTGTTGTAAGCTGGCTGGACACTTAACTTGTTTGTTGATGTTTATCTTGTCTTATTATTTTCGTCGAGTGAGAGGGTAGTCATAGGTTATGTCTGTTAGTACATTAAACTTCTAGTCTCGGGTGTATGTTTTGATTTAGCTTATAGTTAATTGGGAAAACTTTGTCTAACGATTAGCCATATATTCGTTGTGCAGATGTATAAAGTAACTTTCAATTTTTGATTTATGTTCCCCTCAAAAATGGATACTTCGAAAATGAACTTGAAATCAATAGAAAATAGGATCTGTAATAATTATCTGAGCAGTCCCCGTAGGCCGCTATTCTTGGTGGGGTGGGGATGTGCTTCAGGCCTCCTCAATCATTCCTTGTATAGTTGTTCCTTCTGACACCCCTGTTAAAACTACCTCTCAATCCGGGACAAGTTTTCAGTGATGTGATACACCTGTGACATCCACGCCCGTCCGGATTTCGTAACAATTCTCCTTTAACAAGGTATATAGTACAAGGTATTCTTGTGGAGAAGATTAAGTTTGTAGAACTACGGGAAGATTACATGTAATACGGAGCTACAAGAATGTTTTTGCTTTGAGTAAAAGGTAACTAAAATAAACATATTTGATCCCCAAAGCAGCTACAAGAATGAATAGAAAACATTAACGGTAAAATATAATTTAATTTAAACCCTACAATGCAAGTGAATAATTCCCGATTTCTAATATACAATATATCGCAAAAAAAAATTATAAAAAAAAGATACTCAAACACTCTTATGAGGCAAAAGTACGAAAACCTTTCTTCATCTTACATCCCCAACAAGCACTAATTTTTTCAATGTCTATTATGCAAGTGATATTAATTTTTATAATGATGTTTTCATCCATTACTTCTCTATTTCTATTTTAATCTCCCATATTTTAACATGCGAATTTACTACCCTTATCAACCAAACATACAAAAAGGTAGACAAAATAAAAATAATATTATTGATTGATAAAACGAATGAGAGTAACCTAACCTGATTGGGGTGAGATATTTCACTTGGGTTCCATGAAAGAAGATCATGTGGGAGAGTTGAGTGAAAAATATCCAGCAAACACTGGCACGTTTTATCCCACGTTTCTTCACTGAACTTTCGACCATTACTCACCACAAGGTTCTCAAGACAATTCGTTCCCGAACGTGCAAGTTGTTCATTGTCTGCAATTTAAAGACAACCATTGTTTAGGCTTAACATACGCCTACCACAACTTGACCACGGCGTAAAATCTAGATATAACAAGACAGACCACAAACTGAAGTTGTGGTTTGTAGGAGTTATGTCTTACTGATTGACAAAATTACAACACTATTTTTATAATGTATATACTTTTATAAACCCTTTACCTACAAATTTATATACAAAAAAATATATGTACCCCACCTTGTTGGACGCA
>JABUQX010080698.1:0-47350 GCA_015478945.1 Trachelipus rathkii
AAAATTCTTATAAGTAGAGACTTGGGATCATAATTTTTTTTTTTTTTTTTTTTTTTTTTTTTATATTTTTTTAATCATAAAGGAATTAATACCTATTACTAGGTATAAACCGGCAAAGCATCTTTGGCAGGAAATCCGGGTAACTCTCTAGCCTTCTCCGTCTGGTACGACGGCGGGACTCTATCCCCCCTCTCTCCGGCGATAGTGTCTCCGGAACCTCCCCGCTCTTCTGGCTTTTGGGGTCGTAAGATACTGGGTCGTTCTTCCGACTTCCCTCCTGGGGTAATATGAAACATCCCGCACTCTATCCCCTCCTGTCCTCTACCGTTCCGCTTCGGCCCTCCCTACAGAAAAACTTTAATCATTTTTCTCAACCACAAAAACAATAATTATCAAATCATCCTCTAATTTAGGGGTGTCCTCGAGCCTACTGACGGTGACAATCGAGACGGTGTGGGGGTACAGTGACTCATATAATTTCATAACCATCCTCCGGAGGGAGGTTGCGAGTGCGAGAAACCCCTCGCTTCGACATCTACATCCTTCCCAAGCCTTACCAAGAGCGTGGTCTTCCTGAACCATTAACCCTATCATTCTAGAGGGTGTATTAGTCCCCCCTTTTCGCTTTCCACCTTCTTTAGTAGAGGATCTATATATACCGTAAGAGTATCCTATACCTCTATGTACGTTTCCTCCTTTCGCTATACTCCTCTGTGTGTTTACCCCAGGTAAGTTATATAATTCCTTTTAGTAATTAATATAAAAAAAAAATGATACCTTTCAAATAAATAATAAATAAAAACAATAAAAACAAAAAAAGTTTAAATTTCTTATTCCCCATTCCTTTGAATTCATTGTAAAATGCAGGAAGGAGAGTGTGAGAATCCAAAATAATAATTCATTATGTTTCTAGACAACTTTGCTCTTTTTTCTACTTTACATATTATATACCTTATATATATATATCCTATCCTCTCTTTTTTCTCCTTTCCTAATCCTATATTACTTCTAATTAAATAATGTAAGATTTATACATGTGATCGTGTATCGCTCATGATGTGTATCCAATATTTGATATGTGTGTCTGTGTGTAGTGTGTTTGTTTAATGTGTGTGTCGTCCAGAGTTCCTACCGTCAGTCATCCTGACATAGCCTCTCAGCTTTAGTCTATGTTCCCCAGTTCGCCTTCCGCTAGCCTCTATAAATGAGGCAGCCCTTTCGCGGGCGTGCGTTCCCATAGCGCGGCTGCCAGCCTGGTGACCGCGTCGGCGTCCCGAACGCTCAGAAGTGAGTGCAAGTGGCGACTGGACGTCCGCGGTGGTCCCCTCGTACTATCACCCCCCACGGGGTATTTCCTTTCTTAGAGAACAAACTCGTCACTGACTCTCCTACATCCCCCTTAATCTATAATCTCTGCAATGTCCAGATTCTATCATATATACTATTCTTCTTATCCATTAACTTCATACTCTATCATCCTTATGCATCAACAACATAATTCATAGATCGTTACATTTTACATAATCATACTACATGTACCTTAAATATTATGACTAATTAACTAATTAAACTCTCCTCTCATCACTGATCATACTCCCTCAATCAATTATCTCACGCTATCTTATGATCATCTTTCACTATTACATTGAGCAATTTGTCAAACTATAACTCTAGTTAATTACCTCCAAGTCACATCATATATATAAAATCTCCTAAAATATAATATAACTAAATAATTAAAAAATTGATAAACAGTAAAACATCCATAGCCCCGACAATTTGGAAGGGCGGGGGGACAAAATACTATTAATCATAAATTATAAGCCCGATTTTTTTTTTAGGAACGAATAATCATGAGTTACAAAGAGATTATTTATTGTTTAAGAGGTGATTCAAGCACAGCAGTTACGTTTTCCTTCATACCATTGCCCTAAATGAGAGAACCACATAAACATTTTATTACCCTAGATTCTCGTTTTTGGCCAGCATCCCCACATTACTAAAGTAATTTTTGAGCCGGGACCTCCGACACATATAGCCCCCAACTTAAGGGCCACCATTTATCATTTTTAAAAACCGAATCGTGCCACCTACCCAACCTCGGAGTATAAAACAGTGTCTACACCTCTCCTTATACGTGCAACGCTCAATCTATATATATCCCATTTTCTCTTCTTGACCTACTCACATTAACGTGACTCGCCCGACCCTTCTCCTTACGATTATTCCATCCTCATCTACTTACCCATCCCTATTACCTCTACCTCCCTAGGATAAAATTATACTCTCACC
Source organism: Trachelipus rathkii (assembly GCA_015478945.1). NCBI lineage: Eukaryota > Metazoa > Arthropoda > Malacostraca > Isopoda > Trachelipodidae > Trachelipus > Trachelipus rathkii. The sequence continues at coordinate 2,293 of JABUQX010080698.1, forward strand.
TTACTGCAGCATCTAGAAAATTATATCCTCCCATTCACTCCTATATTGAGTCCCCTACAGTTGTATTCACACCTTTTTGCATTTATCATTTTCATGTCCTTACCATCTAAGCCGCAGTAGAACCTTTTGCTCACACTGCGCTGGTCGCTCATCCTTTATCCTTGAGAGCTACGCCCCGCTTCACATAATTTATTCCTTTTCCTCAACAGCTTATAGCGCTTCACTTCTACAGCTTACGTATGTCGATTCGAATATTGTCGTGTCCTTATCATAAGTATACCTTATCACAGTCGACTCTCGTTGCCTCAAATTATATAATTTTTCTCATACTGAATATTAACTGAATAACACTATTAGCGTATTTTTTTTAACTTAATTGTAGCTTTCCACGACATTACTTTCCTTATTGTCCTTTCTCTGCATTTGCAAGCTAAAATCGGCGCTGTTATCTAGGACTTTTCTATTCCACCGCTTGCCTCTACTTTATATCCCCACTACTACTGAGTTATGCTTTCTTCCGTATTAATCCTTAGAATTTTACGACTACTATCCCCTGACTTTATACCAATTTGACCAAAGTAGAGGCTCGAGATATTACTTCTTCCTTTAGGCATATGGCACACTTTAGATCACGGCCTTTTTTTCACTCAATATTCCACTCCATTATCGTGTATCCTAATGTGCGCAGCCTGAGCCTCCTCAGTGCATTACTAACTATACTCTTATTACTCCTGTTCCACATTACACGTTATATTCGGTTCATACCTTTGACGTTTTTCTCAAACAGCTAACCCCGCCCCTCCACAATTACGAAGTAACATAGTTTTGAAATCTTTCTTCTGTACACGTGGCGAATTTAAATCGTCCTTATCCATGGTAACAACACAGTAAGAATTCATCCCTTCAAAAGACTATACAATATATAAGAGGTATATATATAATGTTTGATTATATCCAACTCTTTCGGATTCTGTATTGGGTCGAGACAATAGTATATGGTCTCGATTTAAAGAGTTGCAGTATTTTCTCTCTAATTTATTTTATACCGCTTTCTTCTTTCACTATCAGTTATAATATGTTTTATAAGATAACAATTTTTTATTCTATAATTATTATTACCTGTATATGGAGAGGGGGGGTTCTTCTAATTATGAAAAAAGAAAGGGAAGAAACAAATGTTTCAAAAAGCAAATTGGGAAAATTTAGATGCTTTTACGTGATGGCCTTTACATAAGTCCCCTTTCCTCTAACGTCTTTTTAAATTATTTTAAGATTTTAATTTGTTATTTCGTTCATGAAATTATACTAAAACTCAATAACAATTATACTATTCAGTAATTAACTAAATAAAGTAGAAAACCCACACCATATACCACACTTAACGCTTCAAAACACTTATGCCTAAGGTATGTTATTCGAACTTTTTCCATTACTAAATACCTCTCGCGGAAGGTTCATCATTAAATTCATTGATTATTTAATTATCGAGGGAGAGAGGTATCATGCACTTAGAGTCATAGCCGAATCTACGTTATCTAACAGCTGGCAAGATAGTACTAGAATCTAAGAGGAGGTTGGTACGAAGGGGGGTCCCTTTAAGCGCTTTCAAGCGATATGGTTAAACACCTGCTTGCTTATGGGTCTTAGGCATATATTAGGAGTAAGGTTGTCAGGCGGAGTTGTTTGAGGAGTACTTTTAATTGTCGCTGTTTTCTAAGCTTGTTTAATTAACCTTTTATGGACTTATTTTTATATGCACCTATATCAGGATGGACTTAAGGTTAGCCAACCTACCGCCGAAATCATGTGTCTTCAATGTTTTATCAATTGATATAGAGGCAGAGCTTGCCGAAACGTTACGACATATTTACCATATTTCCTTCCACATGTTAACAATTCCGTATGACATGATCTTGTTAGGGGAAATAAACATATTTGAATCCTGGAAGGCATAACACATAGTATTTAGGTTTCCTGGAACAATATGTAGAAAAATATATTCGAAAAGAATCCTACACCTTCTTATAATTAGTAATAATTTATCGAAATCACGGTGTAAATGAACATAGACATTATTCAAAATTTAAATGAAGCAGATACTTTTTAGATATTTTCATTATATAGAATATTCATATTAAAGAATATATATTTTTTTAAGGTGGTCCGGTGACAATATTTCTTTAAACACATTTAAATACATTTAATAAATATTTAAATAATAAATTAGATAGAGAAAACAAAATTAGCTTGAGTCAATTTAAGGAAGAATAATGGTAAATAAAATGCACAAATACCCGTCATATTTGGAGTGGCGTATAAAACTCGTAAAGGAAACTTTATCGCGTTGGGATAAGATTACTGGGTAACTGCACGTGGATTTCTTGTGCTTAGATTTGTAACCCACCAGAAAGGAGAGCTAAGCGGTATATCCCTCTGATTTCCTTTGAAGATCAAAATCAACTACAATAAAAAACAGCTAATTGTCAGTATGAATTAAACTCACACAACAATCCCATAGATATTTCGGTAGCCGTTTTATAATATGAAAATCGATCTTTAGGTTAGTTTTAGTTTACAGATATCGTTATTCGAGTAAAATATAATTAACTGAGACAAGCTATTAAAAATATGTTAGAGAATAGATTTTCCGAATAAATAAAAACTTGGAGATAAATGTTTAAGTTTTATCGGATACTTATTAAAAGGCAACATCACTACACTACACATTACAGAATAGATACTTCAGTTATATGTTTATACTTTGTATAAAATCTGAGGATTAAAAGAGTTCTTGACCAATCTTATTTATACGTTATATACTATATTATATCATATTTCGATTATATACATTCATTTTCGAGTCATACTTGATTGTCCTATAAAGTTATTTTTTTTTATTTTAATTTATAGTGAAACTATTTAATCTCGTTTGAACCTTTTTCTGTATTTTCCTATTATTATTTACCTCTTTGATCATTATCCATTATCTTGCAGACATTTATGTCATACACCATAAGTTCCTAATTGAGACAAATTTCAATTGTTTATAAGAGCTTCTTGAGAGTGATTGGATTACGAGGTTTTAAGAATTTTGTCTTTAGGTCGATAGTGCTTTGAATGTGAGAATTATTTTAGCTCTTTTTACTTATTATAATTATTTTATCTAATTATTTATGATAGATATTAGTAGCCTCAAGCATGAGTGTGTTATGGGTATCAGTGACTCTAACACACCAAGTTTATATCACATTGAGTACACCCCTAATTATTCCACATTAATGTTCCTAATAATATGGCATAGCATTTTATGTCATTCTTTTTCTTTATGGTAGGATTATTATCTGCACTATATTAGTTATATAGTTGTATTCTGTCTCTTTACTATTTTCTCTATATACTCTTTTTTCTTATCTACTATATATATATACTTCTTTTTCTATTTTATTTATATAAATTAAATTATATAATATAATATTACTTATTATAAGAATGATCATTAGAATTAAATTTTATATTTTTTCTCATTTTGGTATTAAACCGGAAGCGCACACCGGTTAATTTGTTCGCTGCTTGGATAAGGTCGTTGCGGCGATGAACAAACTTGATTATGTAATTCATTCAGGGGCTTTAAATACGGTGCGGGGTAGATCCTCTTCTACTTCTTTACACTTTATTTATTCATTTTTAACATTTTTACTACTTACTAACTTCTTAATTTTCTAGATGTACGTATCTAACTTTGATTTGTTCTCCTATTTAAAAATCTAATAATTAATAAATATTAATATTTCAATTCAAAAATATTTATGGATTTATAGATTAATTTTTAATGAATATTTTATGTATACAATATGATAAATATCTGTCATATCTTCCTTTAAAAATACCAATTTTTTAGATGATTTATAAGGATATATACTTTATTTTAAGCCTATTATAATCATAATTATTATTTATATAAAATCATATTTAACTATAATATAACGACTAAATCTATCAAAATATAGACATTTATTAAACCAAAATTCTATATTAGATTATTCATTATCCTAATAATTAGGTTAGATTAAATTACGGTAGATTCTTAGCATCTTTACTATAAATACATACATTGAAATTACTAATAAATTTAATTGAAATAAATTGTTGGAGAGAAATACACAGCGTTATATGTCTTCTCTATAATTATTCAATAACATAAATTTTTTGTTACGAGAAGGTAATAATATAAATTAAAAATATTTCATTTTATATTTTATTTATTGTCTGATCTATTATTATTATAAGAATATAAGGGATATATAAAGAAGGAGATATTGATAGTATTATATAATAAAAATTTCTGGGATTAAATTAATACATTCATTTGTAGTAAAATTAATTTTTTAATCTACATGAATTAATCATGGTAGTATTATTATATATATCTCTTATATATATATACTACCTTAGTACCTTTATATTATTTCTCCATCCTTTTAAAAGAAAATAGAGCGCTATTAATTATTATTCCCTTGGGCTGAAGTTAGGATGGCGTTATCGAAATAATTAAAGACAGGAATAATAGCAAATTGTCCAAGGATATTTTAAGTAGTTCCAAATTCAAAGGTAATGGGGGGATTAGCGTCCATAATAAATTTATGATATTTTAAAAATTATCAATTATGGAAAAATTTATTCAATACTAAAAATCAATAAAAAAATAGAGTTAATTTTTACCCACTACCTGGGTCTTTCTAAATGGATGTCGTTTTCAGAATTGAAAAACTATAGAGCATATTAATGAAAACCAGTTTTAGTAAATATTACAAAAATTATTTTTGATGATTAATTGAGGAAAATATTAGATATCCTTATTCATTAATAACCGGTCACCTGATATAGGGTAAAATATTAGTTATCTTATGGATAATTAAATTAAAATAAAAAGTAATGCTAATGAGAAAAATACTTAAGCTATAAAATTATGAGATAAATAAAATTATTTGATAATTTTATATATTATACATGTGAATAATAAAAATCATCCTATACTACCTTATATTTACTGCGGAAATAATCGCATTCACTATAATTTTATTATTCAAAATTAATTATATCGAAAAAACCTTATACTTAGGGAATGACATCGTTACTACTATACCAGCGACCGTTAATTTCAAATATATCCATTTCGAGAATTAAAGGGTACTATTCTTCGAACATTTTATGCTCGGTACATATTATTTTCTTTTTAAAAATCTCTGTTAAATTAGAAATTATATATAATGGGAAAAAAAAAAGAATAACTAAAAAATATATATCTGGACAAAAACTTGGGCATTATATTTTTTTTCCATTTTAACAATTGGCTTTCTTTTGTTTTTTTTTTCTGATTATCTGTCAATAATTATAATATAAGTATTTCAAAAGTAAGATCAATGTTTTCTATATTCCATTTGACATTCTTTTTACCCCCCTGCGTTATTTATTTCATTAAGCTATAAGTTTACGATTTAAATTTCTAAATTATTCCCTCATTTAATTTTGAATATATAATAAGAATGTATTTTATGTTAATTTTATTTTTAGAAATATTTAAAATAATCCAGAATCTAATAAGCTTATTTATGAAATCAAACATTTTTTTAATTTTAAATATAAGTTTATTTATTTATATTTTTTTTCATATTAATAAAACATTGAAGTTATTTTAAACGTTTATGTTTATTATTAAGTATTTTTTCTTCATTTTAAACAAGTATATGGCCTACTGATAAGTTATATTGATTAAATTAAGGAATTTGACTTGTCTGATTCCTTAAAATGTTCTCTCTATCTTCTTTTTATTAATCTCCGAGCGGTGTTTAAAAAGGGAAACTTAATTATTTATCGGGAAAATATTTTGAATAAAAAAAAAATTTTATAAGTTTTTTTTTCCTTCTTTTCAATTTTTCTCACAAAAGTCGTTAAATTTTCAAAATTGAAAATATCAAATATATTTAGTTGTTGTGTACAGCCATGGGAGGCCGAATGATTTTTTCCGCCGTCACCCCGGGGCGCAGATATATTAAATGAAATTAATTGTGGATCCACTAGTGGGTATAGGAGGGAGGAGGGCGTTTGATACACGTTATGACGCGACACAGAGGACTTCCCCCTCAACAACACATCACATGAAAATTTTCTGGGTAGTTGGAGTTAGGTAAATTCGGGTTCTTAGGAATAATACAGACGTCCATTCGCAAAGAGGAAGATTTGCCTGCGAACGAAGTCACGTTTTCCGAGTCATTCTACACTGAGGCCATATGGAAAAAAAGCAAAGACCCGGTGAGATTTTAAGAGACTTTGGTGTGGGGGTGGAATGTGATTGTTCCGGAGGACCTATTTGCCCAGAAGTGATGCGGGACAAATTTTAGTCCCCCCGGTCGGCCCCGAGGAGGCCGGGAGAGACACCCGACTTCCACTCCGCCCATTCTTTTGCGGTTTACCCCCTAAGGTTGATTTTTTACCCTTTTTTTAGATTTATAAATAGCATTTTATAAAATAAACAAGTAAAAAAAAAAAAGAAATTAAAAATTTAAACTGTTCCAACAAAAAACACTTTGGGTATACTTAAGCTGGGTCCCCCCGTCGGGCTCGAGAGCCCGTAAATCGGGAAATATTTTAAAATATATTCAAGAATAATACCCAAAAAAAAAAAAAAAAAAAAAAAAACAAAAAAAAAAAAAAAAAAAAAGAAAAAGAACAAAGATTATATATAAAAAGGATAGCTTCTATCCCTTAGAATTGATTACTGGTTCTCGCTGAACTTTTGATCCAAGATTAATAATTGTTTACTGTAGACCTGACCGTTTTCTCTAGTTACTACGTGAGCATAAAGAAACACAATGCCTGGACCCCTACGTACAATAGTATAAGATTTTTAATTTGCCATAAGGCTGAGATATTGACAGGTACTGAAATTTGCCCATAATATTATATATAATATATGATATGGATTTAATAAATTAGTTATATTTTTAATGAAAGAATTAATATATATATATCTGTAAATACCTATACTTAACAGCAAAATAGTATATAAGTATATACGCGTAATTAATATAGAGAAATAAAAAATTTATTATATATTTGATTTTTTTTATGGGCGATTAATCTTCAATCTATATAATTATTAATATAGTTTACTATAACATAAAAATTTAAAGTATTATTATTTAATTTAGAAAATTATATTATAGAGACCCCTCCCATTACAGAATTATTAGATAAATTTATTATCTTAACTTTATACTTAACTATTTACAACAAAAGGTGGATCAACAGTGGGAAGATGGCAAAAAAAGGGAATGTTTTAAATTCTTGCCCCGCCCCCATCATGAAACAAAAAAATCCCATAATTTATAACAGTCACTATTCAATAAAATTAAAGGCAGTTATAGATTAACAGGAGGTGATAAATCTCTCTTCAATCCGGAATGTTAAATTTTCTTTTACAGTCTCATGATAAAAAAAGGTCCTAAACAAATTCACAATATATTATTATAGATAAAATACAATAAAGATAAAATATTATATATTAAAATATTATAAAACAATATAAGTGGGTAAGGATATTTGTTTTTAATTGTTATAAGACATAACAGACTAGGCTGAGAAGAATTATTATTAAATAAGATCAATTAAACACACAGAAGATCTTACTATAAAAATGATGATAAAATAAAATAAGTAAAAATGATAATTTAATTAATTTTATATTTTATTTTATAAGTATAAAATTGAAGGTCCCACGCCCACCACCACCCCCCAAGAAGTTATTATTATTACGGAAAAACTTTTCCTTCAGAAAAAACAAGTAGTTCGGTAGATGATACCCACAAAAAAAATTTAATTATATTATATTCTTGTTATTCTGGTGAACATAGAATTGTTATTACAAAACAGAAATAGGAAGTGCGAAAATAGAAAAAGAGGACAGGGGGGGATAAATTACTCCTTCAGAAATCCCAGAGAAACGAATTTCTAAAAAAGACGTTTCTATAATTTTTATTCTCAATATATAGTATTGGATAAGATAATGAATTAGGAACTTTGGTAACTTTTAAATAGATTGATAAGAAATCGCACTCCAAAACATAGATAGAGCTTTTTACATGAGAATATATAATTAATTTAGAGTGCTTTTCTAATGAAATAATTCGCATAATATATATATATATGAAAAAAAATAAGGAATATTAGTATTATTAAAATTTTAAAATCATTACAATCCTGTTTTAAATTCAAATATAAAAACATTTTGAGAAGTAACTAATGTTTTGTTTGAATAATGAGATTTAAGACTACTTTGGGCAAAAAATATTAATTTCCCCCCTTTTTTTTTTCATGTTTCTTATTCAATTTGTATTTAAACATTTTGGATTATTTAAATGAAATTGCGATTATAATAATTTATTGATTCTCCATGTGCTAAGAAGTTGTTACATTACACGACAACCAAGGGAGAAATACAAGATAGATACTAATCAATATTGGGGAAGCTCTCCGATTAAAAAGAGCCTGCGGCTACGGTAAAATCACCGTCCTTTATAGCACTTTTTGCTTTACTACTTTTGTTGCACATTTAATTAGTCGGTAGGTTTTAATACGTTTATCACAAATATCCAACCTGAATTCTGAGCACCCCCAAACTCACATAGAACATATGATGACTTCTATAATCTAGAATAATTACACCCGAACAAAGTAGGCTTATAAAAATACAATATATGAGTATAAATGGTTGATAAAAAGAATAGGAGATGAAAATGACATATATTTAATTTACGTAAGTTATTAATGTGTTATTTGTGTTTTGTAGGGTTAGTGATAAATAGCTTTGGTGGTAGTGATGAAATATTGGTAATTTTTGGTGGGTTATAAATTACTTTTTGGTATTAATAGTTAAGCTAGCAAGCGAACAGCCGTCTAGTTTTGCCGCATGAAAATGATCTTGTTTTTATTATTGTAGTTGTTATATACCATGTATATAGGATACATGAAAACAATAAATTGTTTTTATTTATTATATTTGAATAGGTTATAAAATATAATTAATTGTGTTTTTTTTTTAAGTTTATTTAATTTATTCCCCATTAAAAGCTTCGCCCCGGGGGTAAGCTTACAGAGTAGAGATGGCACATATACAACGGTCCATTAACAAAGCGAAGCCGGAGTAACACACCAAGAGATTCCTGACAACTGAGTTCTGGGGTGGGTACCAAGAAATAATGTGGGTAAATGTTGAGACTATATACTCTCCGTAAATTTCCACTAATGAGGGCTGAGACTTGGCCTGTGCTGCCGGATAATCTCACGGAGCGTTATATTTATTTGGAGAATAAGGGGACGCCCCTTAAACACACCTCCTTTAGGGTATCAAGAGCTTCTGCCTTAGTGGAAATTGAGGTTAGACTTCTGTACAAACAGAAAAATATGTATATTAAAGAGACATTAATATAATTAATTTTATAAAGTTATGCCCCGTGGACTAACAGTTAAATACAATATTTTTATATAATAAAAAATATTATTTATTAAAATATTTTATTCACTACCTACGGTCATAAATACCGTATACCTCAATATAGTTATATCTCTCAAACAAAAATAACAATATAAAGAATCACTAATTATAAATACTTAATAATTATTAAATTATATTATATACGATAATCAGTTAAATATTGAATTAATTTCGTGTATGATATTGTTTTTGTGGTGGGGCCCCCCCGAGGGGAGCACGGTTATAAGAAGTTTAAGAGAAGTGGTAAAAGAAAATTGGCATGGGATGGTAAAAAAAGAAATTTATTTCAAGTAAACGTTAGATAAATAAGTAGAAGTGGCGGGTATAAGGTGTGATGTGAAGGAAACATCCGTCGAGAAGGTCCCAAAATTTTATGTTTTCAATATGTAACCTACCTTGGATACAAGTGTCTGAGTTAATATATATTTCTGATTAGGATGGTTTTGAGTAAAGGGTAACGGATATATGTGGACGAGTGTAGAGAGGAAAATAAAGTTGTTGAATGTGGGGGCTAGAAGGTGAAGAGTCCCTGCTTTTGTGCACAATTGAATAGTTGGTCCGAGAAGTGCTATAATGGGATTCTAAAGTTGGCGTTGAGTTGCGCTCTAGTGCCCTCTCACCACGCAGGCGACTATGTTTTTACTGGCTCCATTGGGTTATGGGTGGAAAAAAACTAATTTAATCCTTCACTATGGTCTCCAAAACAAAAATTAGAGTATTAATCTTAGATTAATTTCCACAAAAGAAGGGTGACAATTCTTAGGGGCATGCTATGGTTGTGTAGACAAATATTTTGTATTGATAATCTCGATTGAGTAGATGAACGTACTTAAGGAGATGCCTCTGTGGTTGTAAGCGAAAGGGGGGGGTAAAGCAAATCGAAAGAAGAAATTAAAATGAAAACTAAAAAAAGGTAGATTTTTGGTCATGTTTGATTATAGTAGGCCCATAAATGATCAGTCCGGCCCAGATAATGGTTAATCGGATATAAATTGTCTGAGAAGTGTGGGAAAAACTACGAACCGAGAGCATGGGAGACCGAAAAAGTGTGATTAGAGTCAGGTTGAAAACGAATGTTACCTGTAAAGGATGCAGAATATGTTGAGTTTGGCAAATGGTCTAGAACGGAAGGTGTTATATAGTATAGAGGGAGGTGTGAATTGTGACAGGGAGTTTGATTGCGTACCAATAGCGGGCGGGGCGTATTGGTGGAGAATATAAATTTGGGCCTTCATTATGCCATCAGCACGCGTGGAGGCCATAGAAATGATAGAAACTCTTACAGTGAAACAGAAATTAATTGACCTAAAAACATGAGAACCGGCGTTGCGGTTCCCATGAAGCTCTAGATGATTTTTCTGTCGTGACGAGTTCTCACTAATTAATGGACAAAAGAGGGGCGGTATCGCGGGTTTCTTTTGACATTTGCGCGTCCAATATCTTACCTCTCTATGTTGCTTTTCTTTCCGATGCATGACACGCACCACCTTACTCCAAGTCTTGGGGGAAAAAAAAAATGAAGGTTAATAAAGAAATGAAAAGAAGAAAAGATTAGGATAAAAAATTACTTTATTTTATTCATTTTTATATTTATTATTATTTATTTATTATTTAATATTATTATATTATTTAATATTATGCCTATAATCGTTAAAAATTATAAATTAAATATTATATTATTAATATGAAATTTAAAAATAATTATATTTAATATTTAGTATATATATAATATTATTTATTATTTATATTGTATATTATATCAAAGATCAAGTAAAATTAAGAATACTTTTATTATATAATTATAAAGATCAATAATACTTAAACCTCATAAATAAGGTCCACCCCTCCCACCAAGCCATTATATATTATAGGTATGGGACCCATATTTAATTTGTTATATTATTAGTATTATATATTAGAATATATGTTTATTTAATTATATTTATTAGGTTAATTATCAAAAGGGGTTATTTTATAATTTTTATTTATTTTAATAAATATTTATGGATACCGTTAGCACTATAATATGTGAGTGTAGTATTATAAATGAAGATTACTGAGTAGGGGTAAAAATTTATATTCTAAAGTAGAAACATTAAGTTATCCTCCCATGCACAGAGGGCACCACACACAAACAATTCGGTAATCGCCTCCCTCCCTCTCCGGGGTAGGGCAATTCCCCTGGTTACTCATAGCAAATTTAGGGCTATTTTATAATACCCATCACATCCACCGGATGACACAATTCTCTTTACAGGGTACAGAGGTCGATTACCACTAAAACCACACATGTTTTTCTGATCATTCCTCACAGGCGATAACCTATTCCTTTTCCCCCCCTACCTCTTCAAGCAATTACACAAGCCTACCTTCCGGGGCATTGCCCCCCCCTCGCCATCTTTTTCCTTGGTTCGTTTTCCCGAAAAGGTTTTTTTCAATGGGGCCCGGGTGGGGAACTGTCCACCTTAACACCTTGCAATGGGCGATTGCCCAGAGGCTAATAAAAAAAAGGTGGTTAATCCAGTGAGGAGAATGCTAGCCACTGGTGTTATCTATCTAAGTAGAAGAATGAACACTCAAATTTTTACCATACTGATCATTCCTTAGTATTGTATGGTCCTTTACACTCAGATTTTTCCCACCACAAAAGGGTGGGCGATCGGGAAATCACCCCCAACTCCTCTCTACCTCTGTCAGATATTTCCTTCTTGCCCCTCCCCCTCTCTTCTGGTCTAGTGAGGTTTTTCTATCTATCAACCTACAAAGGGGTGAATTAAAAATCATTTTTTCTCCCTTTCTGATCCCTGGTCCGTCACTTTAAAACCGATATTTTCTAAATACTCCAAGAAACTCAGAATACCATTTTTCGTAATAAACGCTAGCACTATTAAACACTAGTCTGGGTAATTTATAGTGGTCTCATCTTAAACACTAAGGACAAGGGTGTCATCAGGACCCAAAAACAAAAGTAACACCTAATAAAAATCTCAGGGTACAGAAACATTCGAGGTTGGTATAGAATTTGGGACTAAAAAGGTTTTATAACTAACTCTTGGCTTACGCCTTCAACATTAGTCTGAATTTCCAGAGATATTAGGCACAAAAGAGGAAATTTCCCCATATCTGGACCAAAACTCGCCCGCTCATAGAAGACTCTCGTGGCTAGTTCCCTCTTTCTCCTCTTCAATATTCAACTTAGTACATAACATCAATTTAACATTCCATCGTGGGGCTGTTTATCTCTAGGTAACCCCAAATACCTTACACACGCCCGGGGTCTCCTCTGCCGCATTCTTTTAAAAAAACGTCACCTTTTTCCTCGACCGATAGGTGTATCCTAATGTTAAGATTCTCCTCCTCCCAACATTCTTCATCAGTTTTATTCAAAGATTTATTCTATCGCTCCCATTTTTTGACAATTTCCGGTTGGGATAGTTTTTTTAGTAACTTTCTCTCTAATCCACGACATACCGATCGCCCAGCCTTTATTCCACCCAACCAATTTTTCCTCTGACCCAACTAATAACCCCCACTTGTTTTTTTTACCCTGGAATATCGCTTCCTTGCTTGCCATTGGACAAAACTAGTTAGCAATTTAATTCCGGCCGCGTAACCGTCAAAAATTCGCATGATGAGTACACAATCCATCGCTTAACACTCCTTTCCACCTCCAAACGTCTCCGGAAACGGTGGATCGACTTTGATTACCCGATGGCAAAAACACAGGACCAAGAATACTCAATTCAATTGGTGTAGCTAATACATATTTATTATCCATGATTACATGCCTCCCCCGCCTGAATTTACAAACTTTACCACCTTGCTTACACTATTTCCAAATCTCCGCCCCGATCTAGAGGTTCCTATTACCATTACGCTGTCCTATTTTGATGGCACGTTCCTACTTTGTGTATTATAGTTCGCAACACTTATCACCTGAGTAATTCAATCTCTTGGTTTTCATCTGATTAGTGAGATCTGTGACTTCTTAATGAGTGGTCTTCACTCAAAATTGCTTTTATCTCGCTAGTTATCTAACTATGTAGTCCCGTCACACCCTTCTTATTTTTGCCTTGATAGTTTTCTCCATCTGAAAATGTCTATGTATGTAACAAAGTGAAAAAAAACTTTTTTTCAATTTTTATATTCCCCACTTTTTTTAATGTTTTAGTAATGTTTCCTATTGATTTATAATTTTTTCAAATCTAGCTACTTCAATTGCATTTCTATCTTCTTTCGTAAGTAAAAGGAAAAATAACAGATTTTCCTTGGGTTTGCCTTCGTTCAAGCGGGCATGGAAAAACATTGCTCATTATCTGAGAGAGGTCATTATCACATAATGCTTTGCGTCCTTCTCTCGACCCCCCGAGTTTACATTATATTAGAAGACCTTTTGCTTCTCATAAATTCTTTAGTTCATATAACTTTATATCCCATTGTCCATCCGCCGGCAGCAACTCGACATCCCGCTATCAGCACAGTCACGTCTTGCCTTTGATTTCCTTCTTTTTCTGTTTGTAAGTACATACCTTTTGTTTTGGGGGTACCCGCCCGGCCTAATGAACTTAATTTCCTATAAATAAAATTGAAATTTTCCTTATTCTAGCCCAGTCCCTCCCCCCCAATCTTCTTGAGAAGAGGTCTAATGGTTTACTACCTCGCTTTATTCAAGTTGCTCTCATAATATCATCCAATCAGAAATGTCATTAAATAACATTACTATCAACACAATAACACTATCTTCCCCCGGAATTTGAAGCCATTGGAATTTTTCAGTTAACTTTATTTAAAAATTTCTTGCAATAACAAACTATTGTAACAGCATTTTCTCTCTCCATATATATACCCTTTTAAACATCTTATTTGTTGCAGCAAATATTTATCCGTTGACTTAGATTTAAGGTTTTTATGATATTCTCATATTCCATCCCCATAAGCCATATGCAACACTGTTCAACAAATTTTGAGAATTTAATCGACCGGCAGGGGGAGACCAAGGAAAAACACAAACTTCTTGGTTGCCACGAGTTTTAATAATTTTCGGAGTTGTTTTCTCTCTTTTCCTCTTCGTTCCGGCGGGGAAGTTCCTTCTCCTTCCTTCCTGAAACTATAACACTCTGAACAAAGGTTAATCTCTCTTACCCCCTCTTCCTTCAACCGGATTAATAACGAACTTTGATCTCATTTTCTAGGGTCCAATCCCAAGACCCTGGACTTCCGCCAACCACCCAATTTGTATCCCCCCTTACTACGGGAGTATGGCCGCGCACCCTCCAAAACGCAGGGTAAGAATGGCGTCTCGTGAACCACCTTTCTGGGTCACATCGCCCATCATCCGACAGGTCCTCCCTTTCTGGGGGCCAATTGACTTCTAGTTTTTTCCTTTGAAGTCGCCTGATATTTTTTAAGCTATTCTAAAACTATTGAATATCTTTTCATAAATTTATTTTTTATTTCGCACCACCACACAAGCGTTCCAGTGTACAAAGATTTGTTCACTTGTGGGAAATTTTCCACTCCCAATTCGGTTTCCCACGTTCTTTTTTTGTCTTTCCCATTGGCGATCTCTTTTAGCTTATTGTTTGGGTCCATTTCCTTTTTCGAGGGTCTCGGTCGGCCATTATTATTTTTCCACATCATATACCGGGCCGGGCTCTAGAGTGTCCATGGGGTACATGTCTTTTATATCTCACGGCCTTAAACTTTAGATTTTGTCTTCTCTGCGCCTTAACGACCTTCGGGGGTGCGATGACAAATAACTAATCATTCCGTACCACCTGTCCCCCACCAGCCCAACCGCAGCGCCTCTTACTTTCCTTTCTAGGGACGCATCTTTCCCGTTTCTTTTTAGACCATTTTCTCTTGAAAATCTCCCTGTATGCCGGCGCGGTAGTTCTCCCTCGCAATGGTTATCCAATTAAATTTTCCCATTTCCTAGTTTTATACACATAATTAACCCCTGTTTTGGGAACTCTTCCATTCCCTCCTAAACTCCGTTTTTTCTACAACATTTTCTTTTTTGTCTCTTCCTTTTCAAGGCTATATTTTTTGTTTGCCCAAAACAAGGGGCTTCCTAAAGCCCCATAAGACTACGTTTTGTTTTGAATCAAGGGAAGGATCTCTACCGTTTTTTAACTTTACCAAACACACCCCTTTTCACCTCTTATCAATAAGCTCCAAATTAGATATGTTTTCTGCGCTCGTCCAACTCTGCCTATCCCGGCCTGCTCAGTCTTCCCCACGGTTAACTCGGCCCCTTCTTGATCTTTACCCCCTTGGCGTGATCCCTGGGTTTATTCTTTCGTTTGTTCCACGGGTGATTTGTATCTAGGAATTGTCTAACTATCCCTCCCTACCCAAACCTTCACAGTTACCAACGATTGGGTCCGATCAAGCCGGGAGCTACGCTAAGTTTGAGGCAGATAGGCCTAATATTTCACGTCTCTAAAACGCCACTCTCAAAGGCTGTGAATTTAATGCTCGGTATCGGAAGTCAATCAAAAGTGTAGCCCAGAGTTATTCCGTGTAAATCACAGCAGAGAAAGTCTAGCTAGCTATCAATAGAACTTACGGTATATTTTATTTTTTTGGCTCTTGCAAGCGCTTCGTTATCTGTTTTACCCCGCTGTCCTTCGAATTAAGCCACACGGTTCAAAGTTTATTAATTCTATCTCACCCGGCGGGCCCCCTCTTGTCTTTTAATACTTATCCTCCGCTGACCCTCCTGTTCTATAACAACTAAATTCCGGGTGGAGGAGGCAAAAAATTCAAAACTATACCTCAGCCCCCCTGTAGCGCGAGTTAGTTTTCCTTCTTACCTCGTTTAGGTTCATATTTTTATGAATCCCAGTATTAACTTGGTCTCCTCCAAAAATTTGAGGTTATTTTATCGTAGGCAACAGCCCGGCTCTTTTCGGGGACCACATTATTAATGCTTTTATAACTTTCCCGCCATCTTTTAATCTTACGTTCCCCCATTTGCATAAGGTAATTAACATTAATCAAGTATAGGAAACACCTTGGTTTCCTCAACGTCCGGTTTCATATATACTCTCTTGGCCAACGGGGGTTCCTTTTTTAACCTGCACAAAAAGGAAAAAACACACTTCATTTTAATCATCCTCACGTCCTGGTGGTCCTACACCCCTTTGGTTGGGCATTAGACTGGGTTATTATGCCCACACGTCTCCGTTAGCCTCAATGATATACGATTTTAATGCTTATGTATCAATATCTGCTTGCATTAATGACGAGTCCTTATCTAGGAGATGTATATTCCAACGCTTTCCAAATACCGGCGTCAGCACAACTTCTTGTCCCACCCCAGAAAATGTCCCCCCCACATTTTGTTTTCCAAATCGACTTACATCTCTTCCTCACCACTCATCTCTTCCCTTTTTGGTAACTATTTCAATCATTTGGTTTAATTTTCACCATTGTGAACCGTCGTTTCTCCTTCCCTCTTAATTCTATTTGTCCAATTTTACAACTAATTTTTTTTAAGAACTTATCTTGTTTGAATTTACTACCTGACCCACTTGACAAACATACATCTTTTCTTGTTCTTCGCAACTCACCCCCTAATATTTAACTCTATATCGAAACTTGCATACAAAAGAGTCTCGCCCCCTCCCCCCCCCTCCGTACACACACATATTCACATTACCATCTTATTTTACAACCTTCTATAAAAACCCTTGAGCTTTCTCTTCACTTTTTCACCTTCTCCTGCCCCCCATCATTGTTTATCACCCAACTTTTTAAAAATCCTTGAGGCCTGGGCTATTTAAATACCCCACGGTCTTTCTTCATACAAAGCCGGGGATTATCAAATAATCCGGGACCCTAACGTCAGCCCCAGTGCAGTTTCGTAGTTCACAATCTCATGCCCGCCGTGGGTCAACACCGAAAAGAATTACGTTCCTTTGGACATCCCGAGGCATTTCTAAAGCCCGCGCTTCTGCTGAGAGTACGCTACAAGGAACATTTTAAACACAAACACAGAAGCCGAGCTTCCATAGGGCGGTAATCAACTGGCCGGTGGGTGTAGCTCTAGAGTTGACGGGTATGAGGCCTTCCCTGACAGTTCGCTAAAATTTGCTCCCAGCGCTGGCTTTAACGCAAAATTATGGCTTCACGCAGAAGAAAGCGTCTTTTCTGTCCTACGGAGCCTTGCCAAAAAGAGCACCTTGTTTTTCTGGCCCTCCACCATTCTTTAACCACAGCACTAACAACCCATAAAATTAAAGTGTTACTGGCCCCCAAGCGCCATTTAATGGAGAATCGGACAAGGAATTTGGCTCCATGGACATTTTCTCGCCCACATTGTTATTTAAATCATTTACTTTTTAAAACTAATTAAATAGAGATCCAAATAATTCCAAGATAAAACATTAAAATATTAAATATGTATACCTCTCTCAAATAAAATAAAAATTAATATATTATATTATAAGGTTTGTCTGTAATGACTGTGACAAGTTATAGTATTTAGTAAGTTTTTATTCTAAAACTTTTGACCCTATATTAACATAATAAAAGAACAATTTAAAATATTTTATTATATTATATTATTAAATATAATATATATAATATATAGATTATATATTAAAACAATATATAATTTAATTAATAATTTATAATTATATATATAAATAATATAAAATTATAATAAATAATATAATATATAATTAATTAATTATTGATATCATTAATTTTATCTTTATATTAATATATAATCTAAAAGGAAGATAATGGATACACCTCAATTCTTCGTAAATAATGTAAAAGATTATATTACAATATTAAATAAATAAATGTCTAGGCTACCATAACTATATATTATAAAATTTATGTATTTATTTGATATATAACGACCGACATAAAAGAGAGTAGATTACACATGGATTATCCTAATAAATTTTTATATACTTGGTTTTAAAAATCAATAATATCTTATTTCGTATATTATTATATTTTAAGTCACAATAATAATTATATCCACAATAGGATCTAATGCTTGGTGTAGTTTTGTAAAATAGAAAATTTTAAGAAGTTACCATTAAATTACAGTCTCGAGGGATATTGTTTTTGATAGGGGAGGTTTATAATATAAATGAAAAATTTAAAATAATATATTATAATAAAATTAAATAATATAAGGAATAATCTTTTATTATTATATAATAATATATATATATATAAAGATATATTAATTATATTATTAAATATTATATATTTATAATTATTTAATATTAATAATATATAAAAAATAATAATAAAAATATTATGAATAATTATATAATAAATTATATTAATATATATATATATATTATATTTATTTAAAATATTTAATAATTATTATATTATAATATATACTATAATAAATTAATATGAATAATAAATAATAATAATTATAATATATAATTATAATAGTATATATACCTTCATTACTTTCTTTTATAAATTTGTGACAATTTTCATCCTACTTATTGTTTCATTATCTAAGTAATAAATGATGAAAATGATTAGAGATAGGTGTGAGAATCACAAATTAAGACAGTATTTAAATAGTACTAGGTGAGTAAAAAAGTAAGACAGTATATTATGAAGTAAATATATATATTATTAATAAAGCTATTGTAAAGTAGATAATTATATAAATATAGCTATTTCGTTAGCAGAGTTTTAAGAATAAGAAAATATCGAAAGCTTTATTTACATCAGTCATATATATATATATTATAAAATTAAGGATAATAAACTAAACGATCACGAATAGCGATCAAGAAATCCTGCTTCAACTTATGGAATAATATATAAATATTAAAATAGTTATCTATTGCACTCCAGTCAAAATAATAGTAAATACTACAAATTAACCTAAATAATAAATACTATATATAGCCTCCACGGTAAAAACCGTATATATTCCGCAGTACACAATATTATTTATAATAGTTCAGATAATTGAAATCTATATACATTTATGAAACTAGTAACATTACCCGCCCTATTACACCAATATAATATAAAAACATCTAACTAGTTCGCTGTATGTTAAACCCTATCATGAGCATTCTCAAAATATTTATTATAATTTAATGAATTAAGTATAGACTTAAACTAATATGCCTCACGGTGTGTGGATCCACCATATATGTTAATTGTATTATCGACACTGCATGTATCGGTCAATTTCACTCACAAAGTCAATACATACTTCGTACATTCATCTATATAAGTATATCTATATACGCATATTTGTGAACACGAAATTATTGATACATATCATTGAATACATTACTACAATTATTTCCATATATATGAATCAATAAGTTCTTCATTCACAAAATACTTCATCATTGATAGTTATTCTGATTAGCATTTGGATGAGTTGAAATGCCTTTTGTATTATATATAATAATATAATATTACAAATATGATAAATCACACACACCCTTCTAAGTTGAATCTTCTTTACTTTTTAGGTTGTATTTATTTATTTTTGTAGTTTAAATTCATCATTACTTCCACAGATAAAATACGTGATTCCCTTTTGTTTAGAGATGATGTCCTATACAGCTCTTCTTTTTTTCTGATGAATCCTCTTCTGAATTTGAAATAGTCACAGTTGGGGACGACAAGGACGAGGAAATTGGCCCTTTACCTTTTTCAAGTCTGTTTTGTTCTTTCAATCTTCGTTTAAGAATACTTTCTTGTTTGTTGCTGTATTTCTTGTCTTCTGATGGAATACCCTTATTTCTTTCTTTCCTTTGATTAATTAAAAACTCTGTCTTCATCTACTTTGCACATAGTAAGTGCTTCGTTGTGAGCAATGTCAAATATCTTATCAAGCTGCTCTTGAAATGATCTGTCACGTTTCTTTTGGCCATCAGACATTCTTCCTTTATTTTCTTTCAACAGAAGCCATTCAGAGTGTATTTTTTCAAGCCTATCAACATAATGTTTTGTAAGTCTAATCGGTATAGCGGCCTTTTTCCACACTAAAATTAATTCGTCTATAGTGCTATGACTTGAATTTCTCACAGTGTTTTTTCATTTAGAAAAAAATGGGAATTAAGAAGAACTTGCCTTAAGTTGGTACCTGATTAAATCTAGTTATTGGTTCTACAACTCTGATACCTATCAAAAATACAGTTTTCGTTTGATGTGTTAAAGTTGATGACAAAGCCATATATTCAAAAAAGGCCAAAACAATCACTTGAACCAGAACAGTCCTCAACAGCAACTATTGATAGTTCTAATTTTTCCCTTTTGTATACAGTTTTCTTGGTATTTATTTCACAAAAACAGCTTCTGGAAAAAAAACATTAAAAATTTATATTTATAAAATTTCGAATATAACTGAACTTTCAAAATTTGTAAGACGTTGAGCACTGCCTTCTACTCTACCTAGGGCATAGATATTTTGGCAATTAACTACTACTAAAAGGAAAAATTTTAAAATTTTGGTCCACCCTAATATATATATATATATATATATATATATATATATATATCTAACTATATACCCTTAAGTTTGTTGAAAGATATCAAATCTATATATATATATATATATATATATATATATATATATATATATATATATATATATATATTGTAAGGAGTGTAACCAAACACATCAAAAACAGCAAATTTTATCACTTTTATTTGTTATGGCTTGGAAATATATATGTCATAAAGAAAAAGTTCCTTCGTTCAAAATGGTTCTCTGTAGTGAATAAATTTAGAAACCTCTTCCCATGCTACATATGACCAGAGATGAAACACTTAAAACCAGGATATTAATCACCTCCTGTAATGGAATCCAAAAGGAGATTTGTTATAGGTAAAATTCACTTTATCCGATAGATTTGATGTGAAATTTAAAAGAGTCGTTTGAGCTGGTTATAGTAAATAAAAGGAAGGGAATTACCGAAAGAATCCCGAATGTTTGATCTTTCATTCTTTTTTAAAAAAATTTTGGTCTCTTCACTCTGTCTTCATCTAGGAGAGATGAAACCAGCACCAAAAGAATAAACCTTTTAAGACAAATGGTTGATTGGATTCTTCTGAATGAAAGGCATCAATTTTGTGTATGATACATCGAGATTACTTGTTGATATCTGCTTTAATCTGAGGACTCATATAAAATAAATTAATCATATGAACCAGAAACACAACCTTAAAATTATCGACGAGTCGAGTTGCAAGGCATTAACCATACCCTAACAAATAATAAATAATAAGCAATAAACCTGCAGGTTAATATAAATAATTAAAGTTAAGCCTGTATATTATTTAAGGTCGATAGTTTACACCACTTTATCCACTCGATAGCTTATGTTACTGGATGCGATATTAGGAGTATATTATTTTTAAATAACACTGATAATGACACTGATGGACAGTTGAACAACGATAACTGTAAACTCTTTTGATTAATAGACTGATAAACTGACTGCAGTTAAAATCTTATGATAAACAGCCAACAGTCTAACCCTTTTGATATCCCGAAACAAACCGAATCTTTTGATAAACAGAAACAAACTGAATCCTTTTGACATGATAAACAGAAAGAACTGTACGATTTTGATAAACAGAAACAACTGTTGTACTTTGATAAGTAGCCAACCGTCACAACGGAAAAAACAACTGAACGATGTTTGACTCAGTAACCTTTTATTTCGGCTTAGGTTAAGTCACATTATAATAGACCAACTAAAAAACTGCTTTTATTTACTTCGGGGGGGGCATGCCTCCTCCATGCCTAGAGGATGCATAAAAAAAAGTGTTTACAAAGTATCAACATATATACATACCTGGAATATTAGTCCCAGTCAAAGAGCGCCCCTTACCAATCAGATAATACTACCAGAATGTGATCTTGAAAGGCTCAATCAGAGTCTGATTTATCTGATGATGAATCTGGAGCATTATTAATCTGCAATTTGACTTTTGCAGCTACGGCCGCTGTCCTACGCGGTCTGGTGTTTTGATATGATGGTTAATTTGATGAAGAGGTGGATGTTGAAGGAGCTGGAGGAGGCAGGTTCACATCAAGAATCTTTTTTGATGCAATTGAAGGAGACCTCGCTGAAGGAGTCGATCCACTGTGTGTTATGGACAACTCTAACGGATATAATTGTTTAATATAAAGGTGATCAATCTAACCACCCTTAGCTCTCACAAATACCGACGAAACCTTCCATCGTCTCCATAAACTTGTTGTTTGACGATGGCCAGCTGCCAGAAAGGCCTTTCCTTTACAGGGCTTCTTACCAGGACAACATCATCCACCTTAACCAGGTTGTTCAATTGGTTTGATAGAGGTCTCTGCTAGTCTCTCTGAGACTTAGAAAGTACTCTTCACACCAATGACCTCGTAACTCTTCAAAGAGGTCTGATGATTTTTCTAAAGCATCTTTTGATGAAGTCAATTTTGAAATCTAATTCTGGCTCACGTCCCTGCCACACCATATTTGTTTAAAATACGGCTTGAGAAACCAAATTGGTGTAAGAGAATTGGTGAGCGCTTAATGTGTAGGTCAGAGGTCTAGAGTTGATTGCATCGAAAATGTCGAAAAGGATTGTGACAAACTGAAAATATTCAAGCGAAGAGCGACCTAAAGTCTTCACTAAACAATTCTTCACAACTCTTATCATTCTCTCCTACAAGCTCCCAGTCCAAGGACTATAGTGTGAAATCCTACGATGTGTGATCTGATTCTTTCGAAGAAACTCATACCCATTCTCTGATTTGACAAAAGATTCAAACTAATCAATACCCTGGACAAAAGATTTGGCGTTATCACTATATCCGCTGTCAGGTATACTGAAACGATTCACAATACGTTGAGAGGATTGAACAATAGATGATGAAGACATATCTGGAACTAAGTCCAAATGCACAGCTCGCACATTTAAGCATGTGTATATTATGATGAACATCTTTTGAGCTTGGTTAGAGCCTTTGATTTTCCCCCACCAGTGTTTTGTGAAGTCGATTCATACATGTTGAAAGGGGCAAAAAGGTCTACTTGATTCTTTGTGAAGTTGGTGAACCATGGGTATTTAAAAGCAAAAGTGTTGTAGCGTTTGCATATAATACAGTCAGCCAGAACTCTTCTAATGGAAGCTCTTGCAGATGTTATCCAAAGTCCTTTGAGTCTGATGTTTGTTAAGGTGGCTTGTATACCTAAATGCTTACAGTCATTGTGAGCATCCCTAATGAAAAGAACTGTTAAATGATGCTTCTTCCCCTTAAGAATCGGGTTTAACACATCGTAATTATAGTGATTTGAACGGGACAATCAACCTCTGCTTCTGATGAGTTATTGATTGTTCAGAAAAAAGTTTAAGTTGTTAATCAAGTCAGTTGGTTTATCACTTAATGATGGATTCTCTTTTGCCTTTTTAAAAAGGTAAGCTCTTTCGGAAAATATTCCTCATGTATTTTACTTAAACCGTAAATTTGAGCCTTCAAGTTACAGTCTGCTGTTCTTTGAGCCAAATTTGAATACAAGAGAGCAAACTCTGAAAAGGATGTTAAGACTTGAAAAGTTTTTGAATCATATAACTGGAGGAATCTTAGATGAATAAATGATGTTAAGGATCAAAGAAGGGTTACAGGGACTTGTTTCCCATTCTGTCTCAGGCCTATAGATTGGAGCTGTTGCTAGTCATTCAGGTACCTTGTTTCCAGAAAGATATTTAATTTTGAAAACCTGAGGCGGTCAAGCCTCTTGTGATCAGATCTGCTGGATTATCCTTTGATTTTACGAATTGAAATTGTGGAAACAGCTTATGTTTTTCCATGAAATGAGAAATCATGTTTTGAAGATCCTGCAATATATTTCTTATAAAGACGCTTTTGTTTTTCTACCCTCCCTTCAATTTCCATTGTAGAGTGCTTTGAGAATCCGAGAAGATGTGCAATTTGCTGAATTTTGTTGTTGAAAAACTTTCCAAAACCTGAGGAAGACATTTGAATGCAAGAAAGACTGATAGCAGCTCCAGGCTTGGACACGACAGTAGTAGGGGAGGGATTCCGCTCATGTTGGTCATTTTGACCACCGCGATTTTTACCTGCCCTTCACCTTTTTTGAGCCCCAAATTTTTACCTGCCCTTGACCTTTTTGGGCCTTGACCTTTTTGGGCCTTCACCTTTTTTGAGAACCCAAATTTTTCGACCAACCCTTTTGTATTCCAGGGGGCAATTTTGGCAACCCTAATTTTTTTGATAACCCTAATTTTTTTGGCAACCCTAATTTTTTGGCAACCCTAATTTTTGCAACCCTTTGAAGAAGGGTTGCGCCAAACGGTTGCGCAGCAACCGTTGTACGTGTCCCCCCCTAATTTTTTGGCCAAACCTTTGGTCTTCCATGGGTTAATTTTGGCCCACCCTAATTTTTCTGACCAACCCTTTGGTCTTCCAAGGGGCAATTTTTCGGCAACTCTAATTTTTGAGAACCTTGTGTATTCTACGTGGGGCAATTTTGAGAAACCAAAATTTTCGGTCAACCTTGTGTATTCTGCGTATCAATTTTGAGACGTTCAGTCGTGATGCTACACCTACACCTTACACTTTAGGCTCTCTTCACCTGCCCCTATCTAGCTACACCTACAGCCTAGCCTACACCTACACCTAGCCTACACCTATCCAGCTACACCCAGCCTATCACTAGCCTACACTAACCAGGGGCGTAAACTAACGGCCCCGCATGACCCTCGCGTGCGGGGGGCCACGCAGTAAAAGGGCCCATAATTGCGAAGAGCAACCAAAAAAAATATAAATGAATATCATAAAAAATACAAATTTACACAAAATATTATATAAATATATATTAATATTAATATAATATATATATATATTAAATCTAGATATTATATATATAAATACATATAATATATATATTATATACATATATTATATATATATAATATATATATATATATAATATATATATATTATATATATTATAATATATATATATAATTATATATATATATATACTATAATTATATTTATATTATTATATATATATATATATATATATATATATTTATATATATAGTATATATATATAAGTAAAAAAAATGTCATCTCGCCCGTACTACACAAAGCTGAAATTTGAATGTGATCGGGAAGTATGAAAAAAAAATATCTCCAATTATTTCCTTTTTCCAAAACATTTGAATTTTTGAGAGAAGGTGAAATAATTTATATAATTTTTTTTTCTAGCTTATGCCATCAACATCAAATTTTCAGGCCTTGTACAGTCGGGATGTCTCTTTTACTTAGATAATAATTTGTAATCTTAAAAAGAAAAATTTTAAAAAAATTTTCAACAATTTTTTTTTGATTTTATGTTCCAAAAACAAATCCAAAACTAATTCGGCATATACAAAGAACTTCTCTCACTTTGTGACTCTTCCTCTCCCGCCACTAATTACTACCCCCCTCTTGGGCAATTTCGCCGTCTTCAAAATTTTCGGCATATTTTGGCGAAACATCCAAAAAAAAATGGGTTTGGAATTGGACAACGCTGAGCACAAAACTCAAAAATCGAAAAATCCTCTTTGACTATATTGTAGGTAATGGACCCTAAGTCTAATGCATATTCAGTTTAAGTCATTTCGAAAACAATTCTGGAAGTTGAGACGAAAAATGTCAAAAACATGGTTTTTGAAAAATGAAATCTGAAAGAATGACTACAGTCTCAGAAAAACACCGAACACAGCGTTTTAACAGGTGGAAAATCACAACTAAGTTGGTGTTTATGGGTCAAAATCGGCTGAAAACAATCCGCATTTTATGTCCATTTTTAGAGGGGGATGAAAATTGGGGTGTGCCCTTAAGAAATAGTTGCACCTCCCTTGAAGAAAAATTTGTGGGTTTTTATAACATAACAGAGAACAGTGCCGAAAACTTTGAAAAAACAAATAATTAAGATATTAGATAACAAAAACATTAAATTAGGAAAATGCAGAGGTCAAGGCTATGATGGAGGATCAAATATGCGAGGGATATATTCATGCTTTCAGGCTCGTGTTTTGAAATTGTTCGAAAGACGGAACACATTCCACGTGTATGGTAATCATTTCGATTCCGCTTGATGATTCTGTAAAGTATATAATGGCTCTCAAATTTTATGACAAACTGAAGAAGTAATATTGTGTATTTTCAGTTATAGTAGCAGCTCGGTGGCAAGGAAATTAACAGTTCAATTCATTATTTAATCTTGGTAATATTGCATTCTTAATTATATCTTAATTTTCTTTAAATAATTATTTCCCAACTAGGTGTCATCCAAGGTTGAATTCCTACTGGCATAAAAAAACAATTTCATAAAGATTTTCGGCAGTTCTTATTCAATGATCATTTATACTGCAAGAAGCCAAGTGAAAGAAACGAAGCCCTTGTTCTCAGGAAGCAGTTTAGAAAATTTTAAGTTTATTCTCTGTCTTGTGGTTTCAAAGTAAGTATGGAAAGCATCAATGTTGTCTCAAAAATATTGCGAAGTCCAAATACAGATCTTGCAGAAAACAACTACTATTGGGACAAACATTAAATCAAACTTAGAGTGAGCTAAGAACAATCAAATTTTGTAGATTGTATGAGAGAAACTTACGTGGTTAGCACATCATTGGAAATTGATACGCAGTAAAGATTAGCTCATGACGTTCAAATACGAAAAAAAGTTTTTTGATGAGCTTGTTATCTTATGAAAGAATTGAAAGATACCATTGAAAGCATGCAAGTTTTTTATTTTAAACATCTCTTGATATATTTAAATGAACAGATAACTACTCGTTTCATTTAGCGTGAACAATGTTAATGAGTTAGTTTCATTTCTTGCTCCTGCAGCAAGAGCAGAGCTACGAAATGAAAAGTGTTGCACGAAAAGGCTACAAAACCTGTAGAAAAATACGATTTAGATTTATCTTCGGTTTATGAACAATTAATCACCTTCCAAAGCATTAAATGACTAGAAGTGAAATTGAAAAGATCGTTAAGGAAATTAAAGATTAACCAAACTTTTATTCGTAGAAAACAGCTGGTAACAAGTAGCTTACCACCAGACTTGTGTACAGCAGTTCCGTTGTATTTGACGTTACCAGTAATATCTGCAACATCTGCTGAAAGGTCTTTTTCAAAGCTCAAGTTAATAAAAACATTTTTAGGTAACAATATGGACACAACTAAGTTATAGTGATTGCTTATTAAGCATTGTGAAATGAAACATGTCGTACTCTTGATCTAAAGGAAGTGGTTAATAAATTCATGGCAATGAGCCAAAAAACGTTTTGGTAAACTATAAAGCATTCATCCTTTGAATATTTTGACAAGCCGAGAACAGATATTGCAAGAATTTTAGTATAGCTTAATGATTTCTTTATAATTTCATATGATATATATTATATATTATATTATATATATATATATATATATTATATATATAATAATTATAATATAATATATATAGTATATATATATTATAATATATATATATATAGTATATATATATATATATATATATAAATTTAACATAGGTTTAAGATAGAGAACTATGTATTGCGAGAGTATTTTTGATATTTACAGTAAAAATAATATTAATTATATATTTGGAAAAGAAATGTAAAAAGATTTTTTTGTAGAATTTTGTTTGAATTTGTACAAAATAAGTGAAAAGTCTTTAATAGTTGTTTATAAACACCTTTTAAAGCACATTTAAAATCTACTCATTTTTACATACTCTTCCAAAATGTCCATTACTTTTTGTATGCAAAATACTAATGTTCTCCAATAAAAGGGAGTACTAACTGATAATAGCATATTAAGCCATATATAATAGTATTATACAGTACTATATATATAATTATAATAGTATAGTATATATAAATATATATATATATAATAACTATAGATATATAATAATATATATATATATGGTCCAGAGGGGGCCATTCCACCTGGGGCGGGGGGGCCCTATTGACTCATTAGTTACGCCACTGACCTAATGCACTAGCCTTCACCTACACCTAACACCTAACCTACACCTACACTCTGCTTACACTTACACCTATCAACTACACCCTACACACTCGCTATTTTGATGCCCTCAGCTTTGAATGCCTCAACTTTGATGCCTCAACTTAAATGCCCCAGCTTTGATGCCTCCTCATCTTTGTTGGCTCAATTTTGATGGCTCTCAACTTTTATGGCTCAACTTTGTATGATGCCTATCTTTTGATGACTCAGCATATTTTGATGGATCAGCTTGACGGTCAACTTTGATGGTCTCAATTGACCGTAAGGATAGCGTAGGTGATGTTCTATTAGTGGTTTCTACTGGAGTATTAAGATGACTGCGCAGGTGAGTGCCAAGTGAGGTGCAATGAGTGCTCAAACGAGTTGCCAAGTGAGTGACAATTGAGTGCCAGAGGTGTAGTGCCTACAGTTAGTGCAACTGAGTGCCATCAGTAGTGCCCAAACTGAGTGCACTTTTTTTCAAGCGCTTTTCTAGCCTCCCCTGAGCCCAGAATAATTCTTAATATGGGTGTCTTACCTCCTAGGTTTATAAGGTATTGAGGTAACTCGCTTGGTTGTATATTTACATAGTTGCTAGATGCTTTCTACAATGGGATTAGGTCTTTTTCTAACACTTATCGCCCTATATATATATATAATATATTAATATAGTAATATATATAAATATTGATATATATATATATATATATATATATATATATATATTATTATATTATATATATATATATATATATTATATAATATATATATATATAATATTATATTATATTATATGATTATATAAGGTTAATATATATATTACAACTATCTGATTTACTCACACAAGCACTACACAATACTAGATAATACCTCACTACCGTAATATCACTTACACTCACACATAGACACTTATACACACTTACTACCACCATAACACATCACATCTATATCCCACAGTATCACAACACATCTATATCCACATAGACCTCTACATACATACATCACTATGAACCTATTAAACACTTTACACTTACCATAGACAGCTTTACACTAGCCCCATATACACTTACACTCATCTTATTCTGTTTGATTACACTTACACTTACACTCATACACTCGATATTTTCGGATGCTCATCTTGATGGCTCATTTTGTTGGCTCAAACTTTGATACCGTCAGCTTTAATGGTTCATTCTTGATGACTCAATGTCTTTGAGACCGTCGTGCTTTGGATACCACCGTATATTGAGTGATTCATCTATGATGAATCCTTTGCTCGGGTTCTTCTTGATAGGTCATTCTTTGACGACTCAGATTTATTGATGTTCATCTTTTGACTGGTTCCCCAATCACGTCGGAAGAAGCAGGGCGCGCAATGCGCCTCTCCTTGCACGAAAGCGCCTCCGAACTCCCGCGTTCCCCCGCACGCCGCGCGCGCCGCAGGCGCACTATTTCCGCGTACCCGCCCGCCGCGAGCCCCTGCAGGCGCCAATATTTCCGCCGTACGTCCGCCGCCGCGGTGCGCCCGCAGGCCAATATTTCCCGTGCGAATGAAAAGATATATATACTTATCGAGCTCATTCAGGTTTTTATTTCATGACTTAAAGCAGTTTTTAATAAAAAGCATTTTCGCGATCTCTAAAATAACTATTTGTGGAAATTAGCATGCAATTTAACTCATATAATTTATTTACATTTTTGGTTTTCTTTTAAATATTTTTACTTAATACTGTTTAATTTATAAAATTTTAAACATTGTATGCTAAGAAGATAAAAGTCCAGAGTGGCTGTATATATAATCATGTTTAATTATTTGGAAATCTTTCAAAATATTGTTAAAACTATATACTTACAGAATCTTGAAAACAGTAAATGCAATATAAGAACAAAGGTGTTACGTAGCAACAAGGGGATTAGTAGTCTTTTGTTTTTAGCTGCTGTTCTGCTTTAACTCATATGTTTTTACTGCTTTAACTCATATATTTAGTAACATTACATACCTTAAAGCTAGCTAAATTCGAGTAAATAATAGAGGTGTTACATATGCTAAACAAGGGATTAGTTTGCTTTTGTTTACTGCTTTACTGCTGCTTTAACTCATATGTTTATACTGCTTTAACTCATATATTTTATTAACCTTATGTTTTTTATTTTGTAAATCAGTAAATTAATAGAGGTGTTACATAGCAACAGGGGATTACTTATCTTTTTTGTTTTACGTAGGTGTTAGGTAACAACTCTATTGTTTTACTGCTTTAACTCATAACTTTATTAAGCATTAAATACTCTTAAAGCAGTATGATCAGTAAATCAAGTAGAGGTGTTGAACATAGCAGCAAGGGATTAGTATGCTTTTGTTTTTACTGCTTTTACTGCTTTAACTCATATGTTTATACTGCTTTCTGGTCCTTTTAAACTGCATTTGTTTTACTGCTTTAATCATATGTTTTACTGCTTTAACTGCTTTATCACTCATATGTTTTACTGCTTTAACTCATATGCTTTATTTCTTTAACTCATATTTATTAACATTATGGTTTTTTATTTTGTTTTAATACTTCTTTATTTTATTATTAACATTTATTTTTTATTTTTTGTTTTAATACTTTTGTATTTTATTATTTTTATTTATTTTTATTATTTTGATTTTTATTATCATTTTATTATTAATTTTTATATTATTTTACTTATTTTATTTTTATATTTTATTAGTTATATTTTTATTTTTATTAATTATTTTTATCTTATACTTAAATTTTTATTTACTTCATGCGTAGGGTTATTATATTTATGCACCACACCCCGCTATCAAACCGCTAGGACTAGGTTATATCACAGCATATCAACCCACCCATTAGACACTTACACTCACGCCCTAACCGACACACACAACACAATAGACTCGTACACTATTACACATTATGCACACTATGCTTACATATCACACTATGAAACTTATATCAGACTGTGACGCTTATATACACCATTCACTATGACACTTAATACACACAGCACACAACAAGCTGATAAAATTAATAAGACCTCTACACTTAGCACCAAGACACTTACACTCAGATACACTACATCTCTACATTACATACACACAGGTCACTTATTAAGCACTACACTCTCCATAGGCACCTTACAGACTGAGCCCTGAACACACCACCACATCATCCACCCAAGTACACCCACACAACACACACACGTACCTCACTTATTCTTTTGTATGATCATAATTTATTAAAACATTTATTCTTTTAATTAAACACGTACATTTCTATATTACTACATTCAAGTATTTTCAAAGTCTAAAACTTATATAAATATTGAATGATTTTTCATAACCAAAGAATTTATTATTAACTGTTTATACTTTTTTGTTTATAAATTTATACACTATCCAATTTAAATAATTTTTACTAAAATGTTATGAAATTTTATTAAAACATATACTTTACGTACCGTTAAAGCAATAAATCAGTAAATCAGTAAGGCAATGCCGGCCTAGCACCGCCTCTACACCGCTATGCCCACGTTTTGTTCACGTGACCGTTACTGCTTTGACATCAATCTTTTAGACATGTTAATCAAGCTATAAAAAATAAAATGAAGTTCTTATTTTTAATAACATAAACTATGTATTTTAATGATTCCACATTTTAAAAGTAATTAATCACAATTATTTACTTTACATTTATATTTATTCTTAAATTGTAACTAAACAATATTTCAAAAGTTTTTTAAATAATTCCAATGTTCTTTTATTTATTCTCTATGTACCAGTGTACAATCCATCACAGAGAAAAACAACACCGACTGCTTACAGAATACGAATACTGACCTCTCTCTGTAAAATGTGTTGAAAATAACTATTTAGGCCCTAAATTAGGAATAGCCTTTTTTGTATACGCCCGGGGCGATTTTTAGGCCTATACCAGGTCAAAAATATATTTCTAAAACTGACCTTTCCTGTAAAATTGTGTGCAATACACTACGTTTGGCCTATATGTAGGCTCTAAATTTAGGATAAGCCTTTTGTATCCGGGCTAATTTAGGCTAATACCGGTTCAAAAGGTAATTCCAGTATAGACAAGCATCTATTGTTATTATTTATTTTTTATAAAATATATTTCAAACTGAACCACATGCCTGATCGGTAAGATCCTTTGAGCAGGTAAGAAGGAAATGCTTTCCTTTCCTGTGAGTGGACAGAGTAATCCTTATCTCTATAGGACTGCGCATGTATGTGATTGGTTGAATTATTTTATCGCTTTTGCCAGTTTTAAGGTATGGAAAAACATGTTTTCATATCCTGAGCCTAACCTGTGATCTGGATGAAAAAATTATATTTGAGCAGTGGATGTTTTAGACACCAAACTCATTGTTAAAATCATACTCGTTTTGGCTGTTTAGGCTGTGCACAAGCTCTCTGATTTGTAAATAATAAGTGGTTCTATTTTTGTACTAAGTGTATATCATATTTCACCTTAACAGGTATACCCTCAATACAAGACATTGTCCATTGGGAAATCAATAAGCGACATATTCTGTTTCATTCTTTATATAAAAGAAAACCCGTATGGACTTTGAATTCAAGTGTGCTACCATTCTAACCATGTTATGACATACTGGTAAGCGCATTTTCATGAATCCAGATGAATTACTTTGTATGAAATCACACTGAAGAGTGGCTTAAAGAATACTTTAAACCAAGCTCAATTTTAAACTGGACCGAAACAGTTAGCCTGTGCGAAGAAACCAACGATAAGCAACTTACTCTATCATTTTCTAAAAAGCTAAACGCAGTCAGTTGGAAGTTAGATATGCTAGAGAATTGGTGATACAGGCGTATTTCAACATACATCATATGGATTCTATACATTTTCAGGCCTAACGCAGCTGAAACAAAATATGTTAGAGGTCCGTAGGCCAGTGTTAAAGGAGATGAGGATGGTAGTTGAAGGATCTAATTCCTTATCCCCAATTCAATTACATTTATACTAAAGATACTAGCCATTTAAGAAAACCCTGACTGATGATCCCACGCTCATGTCTACTGCGATCGCTGTCCTAAAGTTCTATAGACATACAGAAATTCAGTTATCTACTTAGAAAACAATTGCAAGATAAGTATACTATGCATGGTGATCGAAGAATGTAAATATATCTATGATATCGAGCGGGAACTTTACATAGTGTGTTAGACGAAGGATCTACCGAGATACGAAACTATATCATCGATAAAGATATAATAAATGATTGGCAAAAGCGATAAAATAATTCTCGTCCAATCCTACATCGCAGCTCACCCTCCATAAAGTAATGGATTACTCTCCGTCCACTCACAAGAATAGGTACACATTTCCTTTGTACCTGCTTAAAGGAGCCTTTTACCGATCCAGCATGTTTTCCTTGGTGAATTATATTATTTATAAAATAATAAATAATAGTTGCATAGCTTCGATTCTTGTCTTTACTGGAATAACCTTTGTGAATCCCGGTATTAGGTTAAATCAGCCCTGGATACAAAAAGGGTTTATCCTAAATTAGGCCTAACGTAGTTATTCTGCACCACTTTTTACAGAAAAAAGGTCAGTTTGAATATATTTTGAC
Organism: Trachelipus rathkii; assembly: GCA_015478945.1. Classification (NCBI taxonomy): domain Eukaryota; kingdom Metazoa; phylum Arthropoda; class Malacostraca; order Isopoda; family Trachelipodidae; genus Trachelipus; species Trachelipus rathkii. The sequence continues at coordinate 36,495 of JABUQX010080698.1, forward strand.
CTGGTATTAGGCTAAATCGCGCCCCGGGTTACATAAAGGCTTTTATCTAAATTTAGGCCTAATGTAGTTATATCGAACACATTTTTTACATGAGAGAGGTCAGTTTTCGTATCTGTAGAGGAGTGCGGTTGTTGTGTTTTCTCTTGTTGGATTGTCTATGTACTATAGATATATAATATAATAATAACGAAAATCGAATTAATCAATCTTCCTTTGTAAAGATATTTTTAGTTAACATCGAGCGAATATTATAAATGTAAGTGAATATTTGTTATTTTTAAATAAAAACTTAGAATGATTTTTAATAAAATACATTTTATGTTAGCAGAGAAGAACTTTTATTTGGTATTATTTATCTTATTACCTGGCTTAAAGATGATTGTAAAGCAGTAAGTCTATAGAACAAAACGTGGCATATCTTGGGTGTAGAGGGGTGCTAGGGCTTGCCTTAACTGATTTACTGATTTACTTGCTTTAAGGTATAATAAAATATAGTTTTTAATAAATTTCATGATAACTTTAGTAAAATTTATTTTAAAACTTGATAGTTATAAAATTTAATAAACAAAAAGTATTAACAGTTACTAATAAATTCTTTGTCAAAGATAATGATTGATTTATTATAGACTATTTGTCAGAATCTTTTGAGAATTTGAAGAAGTAATATAGATGTGCGTTTTCTTGATGCGAAAATCTTTAATAAAATTATACGTTAAATGTGTGAGTGAAGTGTATACGTGTTGTGTGTGTGTGGTGTGTGTGTGCGTGTTGTAGTATTGGGCTAAGTGGTAAGTGCCCCTATGCGAGAGTGTAAGTGCTTATCAGTGACATATGTGTGTATGTATGTGAGGTGTGTGTATCTGTGTAAGTGTTCTTATGGCCTATGGTTAAGTGTCTTATGGGTGTAGGTGGAAGTGTGTGTGTGTGTGTTGTGTGCTGTGGTGCGGTGTGTAAGTGTCATAGTGAATTGTGTGTAGTAAGCGGTCATAGTGTAATAGATGTCAAGGTAGTAAACGTAACATAGTTGCATAAGTGTCATAGTGTAAGTGTCTATGTGTGTTGTATTGTGTGTGTATGTGGTGTAAGGGTGAGTGTAAGTGTCTAGGTTGGGTGTATGTGTGTATAATATGTAGGTGTAGGTGTGTGTGTGTGCTAAATAATAATAACCCTACGCATGAAGTAAATAACACTGAAGTCATAATAATAAAAATCAAAAGAAGCTAAAAAGATGATATAAAAAAATAAAAATAAAATAACAAATATTAAATTAAAAATAATAATCTAAATAAAATATAAAACAAGTAAACACAATGATCGAAATATAAGCGAAATAAAAAGTATTAATAACAAAAAATATAAGCTTTTGTATATAGATAAAAAAGAAATTTTAAGAATAAATAAAAAACATAATGTTAATAAATATATTAGTTAGAAGCAGTAATCGCATTATGAGTTTAAAGGCAGTAAAACATATTGGAGTTAAAGCAGTAAAGTGCAGTAAAACATATGAGTTAAAGATAAAACATATGAGTTAAAGCAGTAAAGCAGTAAAACATTATTGAAGTTAAAGCAGTAAAGCAGTAAAACAAAAGCAACTAATCCCCTTGTTGCTATGTAACAACCTCTATTGATTTTATCTTGATTTTAAGTAATGTAACTGTTAATAGAATATATGAGTTAAAGCAGTAAAATATTATGAGTTAAGCATAAAGCAGTAAAAACAAAAAGCATAAGGTAATCCCTTGTTGCCTAAATGTAACACCTCTATCTGATTTACGATTTTCTGCCTTTAAGGTTATGTAATGTTAATAAATATATGAGTTAAAGCAGTAAAAACATATGAGTTAAAGCAGTAAAGCAAGTATAATGACAAAAGCATATCTTAATCCTTTGTGCTATGTAAACTCTTCTATTTGGGATTTAAAACTATTTTTCTGCTTTAAGGTATTAATTTATATTATATATGAGTTTATATAAAGCATTAAAACATATGAGTTAAATGCAGCTAATAAGCAGTAAAACAAAAGCATAATATTCCCCTTGTTGCTATGTAAATTACCTCTATTGATTTACTCTGGATTTACTGTTGTTAAGATCTGTAATAGTATATTTTTTAATCAAATTTTCGTACAAGTAAATTACAAAATATAATTTGATTATATTATGATTCCATCTCTTGTGCTTTTTCTCTTACTATTAACAAATTTTTAAAAAATTATAAATTAATGAAGTATAAGTAAAATAATATTAAAGAAAAAATATATGGTTATGATAAAATATTTGTGGTTATCATTAATAGGTGCCTGCAATGAGTTGTTTATCTCGTTTTCGTGATCTGCGAAAAGTGCTTTTTAATAATAATTGTTTAGAGTTATGAAATGAAAAAAATGAATGACTCATAGATATATATTTTTTCATTTCGCTTACTGGCATTAGTTGCGCCTGCGGTGGCGCACCGCCGTGCGGCGGTATCGCGATTAATATTTGCGCTGTCGGGCGTCTCTTGCCGCGGGCGGGTAACGCGGAAGATCTTGCGGCGTGTCGGACGTTGCACCGTGGTGCTGCGATCGCGGGTTCGGAGCCTTCGTGCGGAGGGCTGCCATGTCTGCTGTGCCCTGCTCTTACGGTGATGGAACGCATTCAAAGATGGAACAATCAATAAATCTGGTCGTCAAAGATAATTATCAAAGAATTGAACAGCAATAGATGACTGCATTATAAAGATAATCATCAAATATAAGGTGGTTATCAAGAATACGTCATGCAAAGATGATCATCAAGAGATGAACCATTAAAGCTGAGGTATTAAAGTTGAGCCAACAAATTGAGCCATCAACGATGAGGCATCCAAATACGAGTGTTATGAGTTATTTGTTCAAAGATAATGATCTGTGTGTGAGTGTAAGTGTATAAGGGCTAGTGTACGTGTCTATGGTGAGTGTAAGTGTTTATAAGTGTTCATAGTGGCTGTATGTATGTAAGTTCTATGGCTAAGTGTAATTGTCTATGGGGTGTAGTGTGTGTGCTATGGTGAGTGTAAGTGTGGTATACAGTGTGCTATGTGGGAGTGTCAATGCTGATTACGTGAGTGTATGTATCTAGGTATGTTTGTTGTGAGAATATATATATACACGCTACAAAGTGTTAGAAAATACTAACTCATAGTAGGAAGCATCCTAGCAACTTGCTATATTACACCAATCGAATCCCATAACTTATAAACCTATGGTACGATGCACCGCATATAGGGCTTTCTGGGCTCGAAAGGGAGGCTAGAAAGTGCTTGAAAAAAGTGGCACCTCAGTTGGCACTGCATGTGATCTCAGTGGTCACTATGGGCACCAGTTTGGTACTATTTGGCCCATCACCTGGCACTTCCGTTTGGCCACCATTGGCGCAAACTCCCTTGCAATCACCTTGCACTCGATCTAATACTCATAGAACACTAATAGAACCATCCCTAGATACCTCCTTACGGTGACTTGAGAACCATCAAGAGTTGAAGCCGTCATAAGCCTGAAACCTCAATAATTGCTGGTCATCAAAGATTGGCAATCATCCAAAGTTTGAGCCAATTAAAAGGTTGAGCATCAAGTGAGCCATCAGACAAAGGTGAGGCAATCAAAAGCTGGGCAATAAAGGTTGAAGGCAATCAAAGTTGAGGCATCACATGCTGAGGCTAACAATATGAGTGTGTATGGTGTAGTTGTAGTGTAGGTTTAGAGCTAGGTTGGTAGCTAGATTAAGGTGTAGGGGGTGTAGGTGAAGGCTGGTGTAGGTGTAGGCCAGGTGTAGGCTGGGTGTAGGCAGGTATAGGTGTAGGCTAAGGTGTAGGGTAGACTAGGTGTATGGTGTAGGCTACGGTGTAGGTTGTTAACTAGGTGTAGGTGTAGCTTAAGAATTAGGGCAGGTGAGGCTAGGTGTAGGTGTAGGCTTGGTGAAGGTCTCAAAATGGTACCGCAGAATACACAAAAGGGTTGTACTAAAGAGATCAAAGATTGTAATAGGTAAAGAGAAACTAAAGGTTTAAAAAAATTAGGGTTTGGCCAAAATTGACCCATGAAAGACCAAAGGTTGGTCGAGTAAATATTAGGTGGGCCAAATGACCCATGGAAGATCGCAAAGGTTGGCTAAAAAATGAGAGGGGAACACGTAACAACGGTTTTGCTGCGCCAATCGTTTGGCGCAACCCTGTCTTCGAATGGGTGCAAAAATTAGGGTTGCTAAAAAATTAGGGTTGCCAAAAAATAAAGGTTGCCAAAAAAATTAGGGGGTTGTCGCGCACCCCCTGGAATACAAAAGGGTTGATCGAAAATTTGGGTTCTCAAAAAAGGTTCCAAGGCCAAAAAGGTCAAGGCCCAAGAAAGGTCAAGCCAAAAAGGTCAAGGGCAGGTAAAATTTGGGCTCAAAAGAGGTCAAGGGCAGGTAAAAATCGCGGTGGTCAAAATGACCAACACGAGCGGAATCCCTCCCCTACTACTCACGGCCTTCCCTTCAAAGGAAAAACCTTTCCTTTTGCCCAAAGAAGCTGTGGTTCTTTGGTTGCTGATGAAACATAAATGACGAAGCAATAGCAAAAGGGGCTTGCATCACAAAATTTGTGCAATGATAAGTCGGACTTTTCGGTTTTGAAACAGCATCTGTTGAAAGAGATGTTCTTCAATAAATTAAGATCTGATTGCAATTTTTCCCATGTTGTTTTTAAACAGTCACAGATTTCTTCGTCACAACCCATCTCCTGTTCCTACGTCTTCCTCATCAGAAGAAACAAGGAAAACGGGACAAAAATTTGGTGATTTGGGAAAGTAGCTGTCTCTCTGTCTTTGCAGGAGTGATCTCAAAGTCACTCATTCTGATAGAATATGAGCTGGTGTTGATAAATACCCAAGTACCCGTTGCTCTGGGTTCAGATGAGTCACCTGCTTTCATTCAGTCGCGAAAAAATTTCTTAATTGGGAACTGTTAGATTTCCAAGAGCAAAGATCGAAACCTCCCTCGGTCATACGAGTTGTGGTTTCATAAAATATGTCGGTAAGCTTGTTAAGAGAAGAATGAGTGAATATGAAATTGTCTATATAAAAGTTGTTCTCCAATAAAGAAGAACAAGTCCGGGGGTTACAGTCTTGCATGATAGCGAATGACTGTTCTCAATATATAAGGACTAATTGAAAAGCCAAAAATTATGGAGGTGTAACGATATGTGGTCAACCTCAAATCCACCTCACAGAAAAAAAAAAACAAAATCGGTTTCTGTCTTCTTCTTTCTTAAGTCTTATTTGAAGAAAGACCTTTGAAATATCTGCCAAGACGACATATATTTTCGTTCTGAACTGTAAGAGCAATCGATAAAGAGAAGTCATGAGGTCCATACCCGAATAGCAAGCCTGGTTCAGTGATGGCCAGTTATTAATCTGCAGGCTGCAATTGAAAACAAGGCGCACCTTTGTGGTGATTTGTTCGGCCACCTTGATTACTGGTCTATGAGGTATCCAAATGTAATTATGATAATCTTTTGGTACTACTTTTACATGCTCAATGATCTCCGCTGATAAATATTGTTGGAATATGTCTCCATAACCAAAGTCTAAAATCTACTTTTGCATATTTGCTTTTTGATGATTTGATGATTTGAAGGCACTTGTTGTATGACATCTTCAAACCAGGGAATTTCTATATGGTATTCTTCTTTAAATTCTATACTTTTTTGGAATTTTTTATCAAAGATGCTGTCAATGGTTCCTTGATCAGCATTCTCCTTGATTAATATTGACTCCAGTCGATAGTGATTTTCGAGACCCACATCCAAGTCCAAGTCAGTGTGTGTATAGAATAAGGGATCGAACTAAGAAAGAATGGGATTATGATTTACTATATGATTGACCAGATGAATAGGAACACTCTTGATGGATTTTTGAAGAGAAGAAGACATCTCTGGATGTCAATATGATCTTTTCTGATTAATGTGAGATGAATTTGATTCATTATTGAAGATTGACTCTTTATGAGAAGGAGTCAAATAACTCCGAACAGGTCCAAAAGGAATATACCCGTGACAAGATTCCATTGCACTCCCTCTAACACAATCAATGATGCTGAAATACTTCATGAGATAAAGTGCATCAATTCCTAAAAGGCAGTCCACATTGTCCACAGAATCACCATGTCTTCCTCCATAGAAGAATTGATCTGCTATTTGGAAGCCATTATGTCTTATATTGAACTCAGTTCCCATCAATCTTTTAACTTTAAAGATAATATGAAGACCTGGATCAATGATCATAGGTATTTTGAAGAATGAGTCGCAGCATAGATTGATTTCCAAATCGGTGTTGAACATTGTTCTTGATTGTTCATCCAAGAAAGTTTTGATATGATTTTCCTGACGAGGTAATGACTTAATATCTATACCTAGTTTTTCAGGTACCCTACTATGGCAATAGCTGCGCTCAGAGCCAAGATCTAAAAGACGGCTCACTTATATCACCTTCCCACCTCTTCTCATCTTAAGAGAGATGGTAGGGATGATGATTTCGGAAAAAGTGAACCCAGTGTTAATAAAAAGATGATCTTGTGACTCTTTATCTTCTGAACCGTTGTTCTTTGAAAAGGATGTTAAGGGTTTGCTTGCTTGACTGGGACACTTTTTTAATGATTTGACACCAGCATTACGTAGAGCTGTAATGTGGGTCTTACTTTGACACATATTGCATGGGTATGAAAGAAAATATGCTTTCACTCCTTGCTGCTGAATCCGTATATGATAGACATTTTGACATAGAATGACTCTCATTACATAATTTACAAAGTTTAAAGAATGCATTCTGATTTCCTCCTGGTATTTTTCGGAGGAGTGGTTCTCTCTCGCATGGATGACTTTTGAGTTTGCGGCGATTGATGGTATGAAGAAGTCTTATTCTTGAAGATTTGTCTTGGAGATGCCGAAATCTTTTTTAGAGTTGATGATATGGAAGAAGAAGATGATTTTTCTCCCTTCATCCTCTCCATTGATTTGATGATGACATGGTAATTGTCGAAAATGGTAAGAACAGATGGATATTCTTCCTGAGTTGATATTTTAACTCTTTCAGGAAATTGTTCGGAGGTTTTGTCACTATGATATGACTAAGCAATAAAATACCCTGCGGATCCCTCCTCCAATAAATCTGCTCCAAATTCTTTGAGCTCATGGAGGTTGTGCTCTCAACTCTGATAAAAATATTCTAGTGACATTTAAGTTGTTATGATTAAAGTCGGAGCCTGACATATTTTCTACCTTAAAGAGTCTATGATGAAAGGCTCTTCCAAATATAAATCTGTCAGGATCTTTCGAGCCACCTCATAATTATCGTCAGCGTTGGGGAGGTACTCTACATCTTTCAAAGCTAAACCTGATAAATGGGATTTGAGATATTAAAGTCTTGAAGCATCTGTTAGGTCACATCTGTACCCGATGATATTCTCAAATAATAAAATAAATGATCTATATTGAAAATTGTCAGATTCCCCAGAGAAGTTTTTACACCTTAAAGGGGAAATTTTTACCTCCTGTTTGATAGATTTTGGTGAAAAATGAATTTCAGCAGGTGAAAGGTTCGATTCACTGAGGGGCTGTCCTGCTGAAGAATGAAATTGAAAAAGATTCAATATTTTTTGTTGCTGAAGATGGTAGTACGTTGAGTTTATTAGTTCTTCATCTAACAAAACCGTATTACATTGAAGGATTTTTGGTGAAAGAATTAAGTCCTCAAAAACTCAACAAAGACTGTTGTGAAACTGCCCCCTCCAGCTCCTTCAACATCAACCTCCCTTTGCATCAAATCAACCATCATATCAAAACCCATGACCGCGTAGGATAGAGACCATAGCTGCTAGAGTCAAGTTGTAGAGGAGTAATATTCAAGATTCTGATTCAGACTCTACTTGAGTCTTTCAGAACCAGAGTCTGGTAATATTATATGACTGGTAAGGGGCGCTCTTGGCCTGGAACGAATAGTCCAGGTATGTATATATGTCGATACTTGAAAATACTTTTTTTTTCTTTTTTTGATGAATCCCCTAGGCATAGAGGAGGCATTAGCCTTCCGGAGTATATAAAAAATGTTTAATGAGTGTCACCTTTTTTAGTTGGTCTATTAGGATGTGGTTTAACCTAAACCGAAATAAAAGGTTACTGAGTTAAAAATCGTTCAGTTGTTGCTTCCGTTTTGAATGTCAGCAGTATATCAAAGTAAAACTGTTGTTTCTACTTTTCAAAATCGTACAGTTCGTTTCTATTTATTATATCAAACGGTTTCAGTTTGTTTCTGTTTATCAAAAGATTCGGTTTGTTTCAGTATATAAAAAGGGTTAGACTGTTGGCAGTTTACCATAAATTTTAACTGCAGTTAGTTTATCAGCCCATTTATCAAAAGAGTTTGACAGTTATCAGTTATCATTGTTCAACTGTCTATCGGTGCTATTATACAGTCTATAGACTATTAATATAGTCCTGATATCATATCAAGTAGCTCAAACTCATTCTCTTTGTTATATAAGGATAAGAACGAAACGAGAATTTATCGAAAAGGATAAAGTGTTATAATCTTACAGCCTTAATCAGTGTACATATGTGCTTTACTCTAATTATTTATTTTGGCCTGCAGGTTTTATTTATATGGTAAGTGCATTGTAACTTGAGTTGTCGATAATTTTAAGGTTGTGTTTCTGGTTCATATGATTAATTTAATCTAAATGAGTCCTCAGATTGAAGCGGATATCAACAAGTATTCTGGATGTATCGTACACAAAATTAACGTCTTTCATTCAAAAAGATTCAATCAACCATTTGTCATAAGAAGTTAATCGTTTAGTGCTGGTTTCATCTCACTTAGATGAAGACAGTGTGAAGGGACCAAAATTCTTTCTATATATATATATATATATATATTATAGATATATATATATATAATCAGACACTATTTCATTTCTAATATATATATATATATAATAATATACTATATATATTATATATATATATATATATATATATTATATATATTAAATATATATATATATTATATTATTATATTATCTATATTTATATATATATATAATATATATATATCATAATATATTATATAAGTAGAATATTATAAATATTATAATATATATATTATTAATATGATATATAATGTATATTTATATATACTATTTTGAAGATTTATAGATTGACCAATGTTTTTCTTAATTATTTTTGAATGATGTTTTAATGAATACACACTTAAAAGTCACTTTTTAATTTTAAAACAATACATAAAATCGATTGTTATCACAAAACATCAATACAACAATTACAACCCATATTTATTCACATATCAAATTTATTAGTTCGCACTAGCTTCCGCCCGCCATAAGTAACGGCTTTTCAGGTGGGCTGTTAATAGAAGGAAGCTTCCTTGGCGTTAAAAGAACTGAAGTATCTAAACGAAATTTCCAGTGGATGGTTGTTGATGATCTATGTTTTATCGATATTTTTTGGCCCAAAAATTTGCCATTTCCATCATGTAAATTTTGTGTCACGTTCTATATTTAATTTCCAACCTGTCTATTCTTATTTAAAGTTAATGTACTATTATAGATGCACATAGTGATTTCTAAGTCATTTTCCTTTGTTATTTCTCTGCGACTATTGAGATGATGGTTCATTTGTATTGATATTTCATTTACTCCCAATCCCTAATCTATGATGAGTAAGTGTTGAGTTCTGCTTATCGTATGTGAGATCGTATTTATGCTGGTCATTTTTTCTTTTACAAGTCAACTTGTCTCTCCACATCAATACGTTGTCTAACAGTTTAGTTGCGAAGGATGCCTATATATACGTGGACGAATAAGTGGCTATTTGCAAATTCCGTTAGATTTTAAAACTCTTGCTTTAAGGGTACGCCCGCCATTTCGATTGGGTGGTAACGATATCTCTTAGGCAACAGACTAACCCAATGAAGTTGGTAGAGGATATTTGGGACTTAAGAAGGAGCCTATAAAAGAATTGGTGACGAAGACAAAATAAATTTGCAAAATGCTCCTTATTCTCACTGAAATTTATAGGATTCCTTGTGCCAATACTGTGATGAAGTATTTATGTGGAGAGACAGTTCTGACTTAAAAGAAGAAATGACCAGCATAAAACGATCTCACATACGATAAGCAGAGAAACTCAGCACTTACCTCATCATAGATTGAGTTGTTTAATCAGAAAATCAATAGCAGTAATGATGGAAACCCATCATTAAATTGTCTCAGATAATATACAAAAGGAAAATTTTAGAAAAAATATTTGATTAGAAAACAGAATTCTTAATAGTTTATGATGGTTGAATTATAAATATATGAGCTGAAAACAAAATTTAATGTATCAAAAAGTACAAAAATTTTAAAAACTATCGATAAAAAAATTAGATCATCAACAACCATCCAACTGAAAAATTGTTTCATACTTCAGTATTCTTCTTTCCACGCCCCAGGAGCTTCGCCTTTCCTATTTTAACATCTCTCAACTGAAAGAGTGCCGTTTACATGTGTCGCAAAGAGCATTGGAACCTTAGATATATATTTAGAAATGCTAGTGAGATAAATATGTGTAATTGTGTATTGATGTTTTGTGATAAAATTTCGATTTATGTACTTGATGTTAAAATTAAAAGTGACTTTTAAGTGTGTATACAAAATTTACTCCAAATATAAATATATATTTATATATATTATATATATATTATATATAATATATAATATATATATATAAGTATTAATAATCTAATATATATATTTAAATATTATATATTAATATTATATATATAACAGAATATATTTATATATAT